>LPNX010294808.1:132347-149812 GCA_001517045.1 Pseudotsuga menziesii | reverse complement strand
AGAGAGAGAGAGAGAGAGAGAGAGAGAGAGAGACGAAAAAACTAGTATAAATAACCAATCAACGTCTTCATTTAATGCAAGGACAATTCATTGGAATCTTTCTCTGAATTTCAGGTGAAGAGGAGTAGTAACGCAACATCATACGTGTTTTTTGGAAGTCTGATATTTTTTAAGTCTGAGTCTTTATCTTTGATATTTTCAGGGTTGTAGAGGGAATTGAGGCAGCTATAGTGAAGAAATGTTTTATGTTCTTTTTATGAAATTGGGTGAAAAGAATTTATTGAGACAACAACAGTGCATGTGGTGAATTCGATAAGGTTGGTGAATCTATGAGATTTTGGGAATCTGCACTAAGAGGAGAACTCTTTAAGTCTTTTTCTTTTTTCATGGTGTGTATTATCATTGAAAAATTTTCGGTGTTAAGACAAGGTCATGGATTGATCTATAGGTATCCTTTCTGAAGACAATTTTTTTTTGCAGCAAAAGCATATGAGAAAGATGATGACTCAAAAATTTGGATAGATAGAGGCCGAGGATGTTAGTGAATAATGCAGGAAGCACCAATATGAATTTATCTTAGTAAAATGATATGGGTTGACCTGACTAATAGTGAATTCTTAATAAGATTGGCTATGACATGTATTTTGAGCAAAGTTTTAGTGTAAACCCTTGACGTAGTTAGTAGACCTTTGTATAAGCATCTTGACATGATAATGACTGGAGTAATAAGCTGCAACAATTGATGAGCAGACTTACATGAGCAAACATTGATGATGGCATGTGCAGACACATGAAGAAATGAGCAAAAGACAAGTTCAATGATATGATGAGAAGGAAGTGACAAGTTGATAACTTTGTGAGCAGTGGACATGGTGTTGACATAATACTACAACAACTTGATGAAATATTGATGACACCTACTGTAGGATGATATGATAGAGTGACTGGAGTGGACAAGGTTGATGAGCAGTTGAATCAACATGACAATGATAGCAGTGGACAAGTTGTTTGGGCAGTAGTGGATTGATTGGAAGTAGTATGTGAAGGAAATCTGGGTCTTGCACCTTTTCTTAGTTGGAGCTAAGAAAAACCAAGCACAGACTTGGCATAGAAGTTGGTGCTTCTTAGTCTATTGAATATTATCCAAACTCAAAGGTTGTGGCCTCCATTGTAACTCATATCAATTAGATATAATAAAGTTTTCAAAGCTTATCTCGGATGTGTCTTTTGTGATCTATATGGTTGATGTGATTGATTAATTTTAATGAGCTTGATTGTATACATACGATGATCTCTATTTAAATATTTGAAGAAGTGAAATTGGTAAAAAATTTAGGCCCACTGATTCATCCCCCCATCTCCATGTGCCATTTTGTCTAACAATTGGTATCAAAGCGGGCCTTCACCACAAGCCTAACCAGCTTGAAGGAGATCCATGGAGACATAATGGATGCAAAGAAAGAGTCCCCCATCAATGATGAAGTTCCTGTACTTGATGTGACCAATTAATTTGGATGGAGAAGTAAGATGAAATCTTACTTGAATAAATTTGGTGTATGGGAGATTGTGGTCAATCCACCCATTCAGTCCAACAAGAAGGAAAATTTAGCTACACAGAAGGATATCAAGAAGGAAAATGCCATTGCATTGAAGTTTCTTATGGATGGACTCTCAAGCGCTATCAGAGAATGTAAGAGAACAAAATTCAACCAAAGACCTATGGTTCAAGCTGGAAAGTGAGTATCAAGGAAGAAACCAAGACACAAAGATTGAAGAAGAAATCAAGTGTACTGAAGATGAAAAGAAAGAAGAAAAGGAAGATAAAGCATCGGACACCAGTGAAGGTAAGAATATTTCTTATTACAGTAGCAGTGGTTGTGATAGCATTGAAGATGATATTGAAGATGCTAAGAAATAGGTCCTAGCACACCTTTTAGTAGATATTGATCTCATATACAATTTGAGACTTAAAAGAAATATTTTGGGGTCCTTCGAAAAGTACCATGAGAAGTCTGTTGATTTGCTCAAGAAACTCAGTATCAAAAAGACAAGCTTACTAGTTCAGCTAGAAGACAAAAATTATGAAATTGAAAGACTAAAGATTAATGTTATCATTCAAGGAGATTCTATTAAATACCAAGAAAAAATTCAGGAAATAAGAAGGGATAATATAATGTTGATTTGAATATTCAACTTGAGGAAGCCAAAAGGATGAAAGATGTTTTGAATAATTAGTTGGATTAAAGAGAGAAGACTTGTGAACATATTGAAATGGAGGTGGTTGATCTCAGGAAGAAAAATGAAAACTCAAGTGACTATGTCAAGCTCAACAACAACTCTACCATTCTATATGAGATCTTGAGTCGTCAAAGATCACCTTTTGACATGACTGGTTTGGGATACAACAAGGAAGCAAAGAATAATGAAGATAACTCTAAGACTCCTAAGAAGACAGAAGCAATCTCATCATCCTCCAAAAGTGAAAACCAAGCTACCTTTCTTACACCTGCACATGACAACAGAGACTTGGGAAGTTCAAGAATGCATCAAGGAGTTAGCCCTAATCTTCAAAGCAAGTTTAGAAAGGAGACATTCTCAAGGTGGAATCAAGCATCCAAGTGTGAAAATAGTTGTAAGGGTTATTTATATTCATGTAATGACTTTGGTCACAAGGCTATGGGCTTTTCATCCCATAGAAGAAGAAGTGTTGGAAGGTCCAATCAGGCAGTTAGGTGTTGGACATGTAATCAAGTTGGTCACATTGCTGCTAATTGCAACACCATGAGATGTTACAATTATGGTGGCTTTGGTCATAAATCCCAAGAATGTGCAAGACCAAGAAGATGATCCATGAAGATCCCCTCATACAAATCAGAAAAGAGATCTAATGAATCTTGGAAGCAGAACAATGCATAAAGAATTAAAGATCAAAAGACGTGCTCGAAGCCAAGGACATTCTCAAATATGGGTGAAAAGAATGTTTTGTTAAATGTGAATGAAACTGACCATTCCAGAGAAGATGGCTTCCATATGGTAGACCGATCTTAAAGTCTCTCAAATATATTAAACTGACCATTGCAAAGAAAATGGCTTCCATATGGTAGACCAATCTTAAAGTCTATGAAATATCTTAAGACACCTTGAGTTCATGAAATTGGAGGATGAACTCAAGAGAAAATAATGGCAACTCCAAGTGTAGTAACAGGTCCTAGGATCATATTGTAAACATTGAAAGCAGGAAGGGATAAGATATGAAAAAATGTAAGTGATTAAAAGACATATATGCATGGTGATAAGGGGAGCAAGAATAATTTCCTGTGATCTTATGAATTCTCTCTAGTTTAAGCAAATTAAGTGAAATGACATGATGATCTTTGAAGGATACATTCCCTAAGAACAATTGGCATTTTCTTTCATGATAAGACTTGTTGAAAATATACAAGGAAGATAGTTGGCCTGTGTGCAAACCCAAATTGAAGATGGTAGTCACATAATTGAGGAAGTTAAACTGAGTTAGAGAAGAATTAGGTGAAAAGGATGAGATCTATGAAACTACTGGGAAAAATTTTGGATTCTTTCTTGTACTTTTATACGCAAAGTCCATGTGTTAATGTTTTGGGTCTAGTTCAATCACAGTGAAGACATATGATTTTACTTGCTTCACTCACTAGTTCAAAAATCAAGTATTTTGATAAGACTCTTGAAGGTCTGATTCCAATAAAGAAATTCTCAAAATTTCAAGAAATGACAAGTTACAATATAAATACAGTCATATGGAAAATCATCTTGTGTGAAAAACAATTTTGAATGGATGTATTCATCTTCTTTTATGAACAGTTGCAATCCTGTTTGTAAGGACTTTTGCTGCAGATTTGAAAGAGTTCATTTGAAGTCTGTTACAACAATGTTAAGAGAATATTTAGTGGAATGGTAAGAAGAATAGTAGCAATCTAAGACAGTTGAAAAGGAGTGCAATATTTTAAGCTTTGGTGATGAACCATACAGGGTTCATGATGGCTCTTTCAAGAAGAAGGATAACTCTGGCAGGATCATAGTTGTAACCAATATTTTTGGTCATCAAAACGTTCATACAGTCCTCAAGAGTAGGAGTTGTCCTTAAGATTAGATTTGAGAATCCTTCCAAAATAGACTAAAGTTTGCTAAAAGAAAACTGTATAGTAGTCAAGGACAAATTTGAAGGACACTTTCTTGGCCTTGTTTACACAGATGTGTATGCAAATTTGAAGCATGCTCAAGAGCTATGTTTGAGAATTGTTTTGGACATAGTTTGAAGGAAGACTTGAAGCCTTGGCCTGATCCAGATGATTGAAGTATTTCAACATTTTTTGGGGGGGAATCAGAAGACATTTATGTTGTGAAAGAATGGTACTTTTCAAGGACTATCTCAGGCATCTAAATATTGGACTTTGTGAAGCATTTTTTTCAGCATTGTTTACAGTCACAGAGATCACGTTAAGTTTTGAAGCTACAAGCAGAATATGTAAAGTCCTGATTCAACTGTCCATTTGGTTATTGATACACTAGTCAAAGTTTGAAAGGAGTTTGAAGGTATGATCAAGTTGGAAGAAGAACCATCGTTTTCCATGTGGAGCAGTCAACTAAGTGAAAATTTGTCACACATTCCAAGCTCTATATGATGACAATGTCAAGCAAAGGCATACATGTGTTGATCAATTTCAGATATACTGAAGTATGCTATCTTGTAACAACATGTATCTAAATTTGTAAAACAAAAATGATAACCGGAAGGATGATAAAAGACAGTTTTGTAGCAAATTTGCAATTCACTAACAACTATACAAGTAACATGACAATAATGAACAGACAAAAAAAAAACTGAGGGGGAGCTTCGTAAATGAAGAATTCTACACGAAAGGGGGAGCATACATCTAAGTTTTATCTCAGTAAATATTCAAGAATACATTTCGATGGATAAATGTTTATCCCTTTTTCATTAATGTCAAAGGGAGAGAAATTGAGGAGGTGTTGTCATCATTGACAAAGGGGGAGTTTGTTGAGCGTAGGTTGTCACCGATGACACCTATTAATGACAAAGGAGTGATAAGGGGATAAAGGAGTGACAAGGATACAAAGGAGTGACAAGGATACAAAGGAGTGAAAAATGTTGATGGCATGGCATGGATGGGCCAAATGACCCATTTTGTGGTCATTTGTGGTTTGTATGGTTATTGGTAGCTTGATGGTGTCTTGGAACCCTTGAAGATGGACCTAGTGCATGAGAAGTGGCATGATGGCACTTGGACACACTTTATAGCTTGAGTACCCATGCTATCACTTGATGACAATGGGATTATGTTCTTGAAGACCATGATGGATCCCTTTATACTTTGTGATGTTCTTGAACCCCATGAGTATGTGAAAAAGAAACGCAAGTGAAGGATTGAGTCTTGATCCCACACACATGGTGGAATAAACCCTTGTTCATTTGATCCTTAAAGTTTATTTGATGCATTCCTTGTCGTGGATGATGACATGCTCATGTGAATGGCTTGAGAAGATCATAATAGCCTTTCCAGAATCCCATGGTGAAGAAGTAGTAAAGAAGGTTAAAAATATATATTTGCTTGAAGAAGATAACGAGGAGATAATGTGATGAAGTCGGACCATCTTTAGAATATATTTTTATTAAATGAAAACATATACAGGCCAACACCAAATAAATCTAAAATTAAAAATAAAAATAAAAATATATATATATATTTTTTACAAGTCAACTCCATATATATATATATATATATATGTGTGTGTGTGTGTGTGTGTGTGTATGTATGTATGTATGTATGTATGTATGTATGTATGTATGTATGAAAAAACTAGTATAAATAACCAGACAACGTCTTCATTTAATCCAAGAACAAATTGGTGGTCTCTCTCTCTGGATTTCGAGTGAAGAGGAGAAGTCCCCCCTCAACATACATGTTTTTTGGAATTATGAGTCTTTATCTCTCAGATTTTCGGGGTTGTAGAGGGCACTGATGCAGTTGTAGTGAAGGAATTCTTTAAGTTCTTTTTATGAAATCGGGTGAAGAGAATTTATTGAGGCAATATCAATGCATGTGGTGAATTAGATAATGTTGGTGAAACTCTAACATTTTGGGAATCTGTAGTAAGAGAATAACTCTTTAAGTCTTTTTCTTTTTTGAGGGTGTGTATTATCATTGAGGAAATTTCGGTGGCAAGACAAGGTCAGGGCTTGATGTACAACTTGTTAGGATTATTAATCCTCCCTTGTCCAAATTTGGTCATATGTCTAAATCGGGAGTCCATCCAATCTATTTATAGTCATTAACACCATTGGGTCCACTTGACCTAATTTGGGTACATTTTCAGTTACTAAAGTGTGGGGAACACTAATTGAGGCTCACTGCCACTGATTGCACTTGATTGCATCAGTTTAGGAGCCTCCTAGACCAATCCCTACAATTTAGGAAGCCACTGGGAGTGCCGAAACCAACCAAGGTCAGTTCACTTCAGTTGATGACTAGTCAAGCTAAGTTAGGAGTCAGTTACATTAAGTTCTAGTCCTCTACATTCAGTTAGCGCTAGGTTTACTTGACTGCACTCATGTGGGGCGCATTTCTCACCTACCACAGTTAGTTAACCTTAGTCAACACTGAATGTAACACTTGATTTGTGTTTTAAAGCTTCGATGAACTCCGGTTATGGTTTAGACAAGGTCAGTTAACTATTAAGTCCTTCGATAGTGATTTAGACAAGGTCTTGGTTACCTACAGTCAAGTAGAGTCTAATTAATTCAAAATTCCTCATGTGGATTCGAATTGATTGTGGCTATTAAAGAAATTGTACTTCATTGTAATTATCTATCTAATTACTCTTTGATTAATGAAAAAAATTCACAGCTGCAAGCCATTTTTGCACTGTTTCATTCTTCAATAACTGAGTAAATTGTGTGATCTATCATGTGAGTTATGTGTTTTTCCACAGATCTATGTGCTCAATTTAATATGGTATCAGAGCCTCAGCAGACAAGGCACTTCTCCTCCTCAGATCTCCTACTGGATCATTTTTTTTGTTTTGCAGACACAACTTCGAATGGATTCATCATTTCCTCTTCTGACCCGATCCTCATACTATCATGAATGGAATGTGAAGATAATTATATTTCTGAAAAGACAAGATCTCCTTTGGGTGTCTAATGGACTCAGTATAAATTATTTTGAGAGTGAAAATTACTGGCTAAATGCAAAGGATGTAGCTTTTGAAATAATGAAACTGGCTCTTTCTCCTAGCTTGCGCTACCTCAGTAGATCTATTAAAGATCCACAGGAACTATGGACAAGATTGGACATAATATTTGGAATGATTGATGAGGATCATAATAGCACTTTGGAGAGCACATCCAGCACCATAAGCATCCTTGATCCAAAAATCTCGGCCTCCACTCTCTCTGATGACGTTGTTCAAGATGAAGAAGAAGCAGAAACTTCTACACAGTCAATTCGAATTGAAGACAGTCTCCATGCGGTGACTCCTTCTCCTGATGCTCCGAAGTTCATGAGATATCTGATATCTCATATTCTTATATTGCTGAAACAGAAGAAGACATTCAAATCTCTGATATTGAAGAAAAATTCTGCTGCACTTCCATGCAAACATTCACCAATGATTTTCCTTTAAATTCTGTGCAAAATTTACCAGTAATTGCTTCCGAAAGTGAAGAGAAATTTGATTTTTTTTCCTCTAATGTTGCTGCTAGTGTGAAAATATGTGATACCTTGGATATTTTGGAAGAAATATCAGAATACCAGAGTGATCCATTCACTCCCCATGATCTATATTTTCCAGCAAATTCCTACAGGATTGCATGCACCAAAATTCAGAGTTTTGAAGAAGAAGAAAGCTGTGCATCCACCGTCTTGGTTAACCATTTATTTGAATCTGATATTAAACTTATTGGATATGATATGATATTATTTATATATGATCTGATATTTCTTGGTTTAATATATCAAATTCATAATCTTTCAGTACCGCTTGTAGTTGTTCTCATCAACGGTGTGAAGAAACAAGTACCGCAAGTCTCCTACAAAACTATTGCTGGGGATTTGATTCCATTTCACAGTTTTGGATCTGTTTTGAACATATTTAGATATGATTTAATTTCTTATTTGATAGTATTTGGTTCATATTTTAAAATCCAAAATCCTTCAGTCATGCTTGTAGCTTCTCTCACCAATTCCGGTGTGAAAAATCAAGTACCGCACTTTCTCTTCAAAACTGTTGATAGGGATTTGGTGTTAGTTTCCTCATATGAGGTTGCTGATATTTTATTATGTGATTCATTATATATTTCAGAATATATATCAGACTATGGAGCTCAAGCATTCACTCTCAACAGTCCCAGTGCTTCTCTACCATTAATCACATGCTCATCTCCTCACAGAACTAGTAAAGAGGAATATTTTCTGCATCCGCCTAGACACCTGCTCCTAACACTTGCAGCTGTTCTTACCACTCATGGTTTGCTGTTCATGGCTGCAACATATAAGTTTCTTGAGTGTTCCTCACATTCTATGAATTCTCAAGAACCTTTTCTCACCTTTCAGTTGACTTCAGTTGCTCAACATGGGTCCAGTCTTCATCTGGCAGCTATCTATATTTCTGATTTAGTTGAGCATATCATTCTTCTTCCAAAGAGGAAGATTCCTCTAGAAATAATGATGGAGAGGTTCACATGCCAAGCCCCAGGATACCTATTCACAGAAGAACCAGATTGATCCTGATTCTACATGCTTAATTAGAGGGGGGGGATTTTTTCCCATGTGGTTTTTCCCCATCACCTTGTTTTTTAGCAGTTACTTTAATTTACTTGATGTAATGGGTGACCTATGGTCTTAGTTACCAGGGCCCACAGTTTTTCCAAGTTTGCATTCAGGGGGGGTGTTAGGATTATTAATCCTCCCTTGTCCAAATTTGGTCATATGTCTAAATCGGGAGTCGTGTCTAAATCGGGAGTCCATCTAGTCTATTTATAGTCATTAACACCATTGGGTCCACTTGACCTAATTGGGGCACATGTTTCAGTTAATAAAGTGTGGGGAACACTAATTGAGGCTTACTGCCACTGATTGCACTTGATTGCATCAGTTTAGGTGCCTTCTAGACCAATCCCTACAATTTAGGAAGCCACCGGGAGTGCCGAAACCAACCAAGGTCAGTTCACTTCAGTTGATGACTAGTCAAGCTAAGTTAGGAGTCAGTTACATGTTCTAGTCCTCTACAATCAGTTAGCGCTAGGTTTACTTGAATGCACTCATGTGGGGCGCATTTCTCACCTACCACAGTCAGTTAACCTTAGTCAACACTGAATGTAACACTTGAGTTGTGTTTTATAGCTCCGATGAACTCCGGTTATGGTTTATACAAGGTCAGTTAACTATTAAGTCCTCCGATAGTGATTTAGACAAGGTCTTGGTTACCTTCAGTCAAGTAGAGTCTAATTAATTCAAACTTCCTCATGTGGATTCGAATTGCTTGTGGCTATTAAATCCATTGTACTTCATTGTAATTATCTATCTAATTACTCTTTGATTAATGAAAAGCATTCACAGCTACAAGCCATTTTTGCACTGTTTTATTCTTCAATAACTGAGTAAATTGTGTGATTGTCATGTGAGTTGTGTGTTTGTCCATATATCTATGTGCTCAATTTAATACAACTATCCTTTTTTAAGACTTTTTTTTCAACATAAAGTATATGAGAAGGATGATTACTCTAAAACTCGAATAGATAGAGGCTAAGGAAGTTAGTGAATACTGCAGGCAACACCAATATGAATTTATCTCAACAAAATGATATGGGTTGACCTGAATCATAGTGAGTGATTAATAAGATTGGCTATGGCATGTATTTTGTGTAAATATTTAGTGTAAACCCTTGACAAAGTTAGTAGCCTTTGTATAACCAGCTTGACATGATAATGACTGGAGTAATAAGTGTTGGAGTATCGGTACAACCTCCACATGGTATAACCACTGCACCTCTAGGAATATAAAACAAGTGGAATAACCGCCACTCCTGGTGATAGGACCTTGTGTTGGGTTTCAAATGTTCACCAACATTTGCAGGTTTTGGTGTAACGACAAACCTTACATGGTATTAGAGCATAGGTCTCAGGTTCAATTCCCCCGAGCTACACCATAGGCAGGGTGTTGGAGTATCGGTACAACCTCCAAATGGTATAACTGTTGTACCTCTGGGAATATAAAATAAGTAGACTAACCACCACTCCTGGTGATAGGGCCTTGTGCTGGTTTCAAATGTTCATCAACATCTGCAGGTTTTCGTGTAATGGAAAACCTTACAATGTTAAGATTATTAATCCTCCCTTGGACAAATACCTATTAGATTAATTGCTACCTAACTTAGGAACCTTAATTTAATTAAATGGGTCCACTAGTGCAATTGGGTCCACATGGCCCAATGGGGCCACATGTACTAGTCATTGAAGTGTGGGGGAAAATGTTAGAGGTTAACTGCCACTTACTGCATGTGCATGCATCAGTGAGGGCGCCTCCTAGACCAATCCCTACATTTTAGGAGCCATTGGGAGTCCCAGCACCAACCTACTTTAGTTAGTTGGTGTTAGCACTAGTTAGCCACATTTATCCTTCAGTTACCTTCAGATGACTCACTATCAGTTAGACTAGCGCTACTATTGCATGGTTGCATGGGAGGGGTGCTTTTGTTCACCTACCACACTCAGTTTCACTGAGTTAACTAGTTGTTACTATCATTAGGAGTTATTGGTCATCGAAGAGTTGATTTGATGGACTCTGATATTGATTGGGAGTCCTTTAGTTAGAGATTCAGTTAGATACAGTCTTATCCACTTGTAGAATTCGAATTCACTTCTCATGCATTTGAATTCTACCTATCTATAATCTATTGTACACCGAATATTATTATGATGAATATACTGTAAATTCCTGAGCAACACTAGTCCATTTCCTGTGTGGTTTGTTTTACTTAGTTTGTATGTTCATCCCCCATTCAATTGCTGCAAAATAATAAGAAATGTCTTCTTGAAGAACATATGGCATTCAAATTCTAACATGGTATCATAGCCTTCTCAGGAAAGTTTCATGCTTGCTTCTCCTCATCGAACATCAGAAGCAGCTGGGTTTCCACAAAAGTCCCCTATGAAAATTTGATAGCTCTAGATTAATTCAGAGTAGCGAAGAGGGCATGATGGACCCTGAAAACATGTTCTTGTCTGGAGGAAAAGCATGATTCTAATAGTTCTTGTGTTTTAGTGTTATTTTTAGTGAAATTGACAGGTGCTACATAGCTTAAAAGAAATATTTCATCCGTACAGCGGGAGCAATTATGAGTTCTCAAACTCCTGAGCCATGGATCCTCACAACTTCCAATTACCTTGATTGGAGGATTGATATGCAGCTGGCCTTGCACAAGCATGGCTACCACAGGATTATACATGGATGGGAGGTTGAACCTCATCAGCCGGTAGAGCGGAACAAGTTCCTAAATCAGCATTTAGGTACTTATGTACTTATATTTCCAGATATCTCCTCTTCCATCTGCAAGGATTGAGGACTCCCAGAGAAGCCTGGGAGAAGCTTGATATCTTGTTTAACAAACAAGATAAGCTGCGGGGACACATTCTGTAGAATGAGTTGGTATCTTTACATCCCAACATTTTTGAGACCATTGAGCAATTCTTCTCCAAATTCAAGTCTCTAGTGCTACAATGCAGACAGTGTGGGATAGAGAGGAAGGATGAGCAGAATGTCCTTTCAATACTCAGTAAACTAGATCCTGATTACTTTGTCTATGTCTCTATGTTTCATTCCAAGTGGGAAATCTTTCCTGATTGGAAGCTACTTCTCTAGATTCATTCTTCGAATCCTTAATCAAAGAACAAGACAAATTGATTCGAATGGGAGTCATCCAGACTTCCAAAGATCAAGCTCTATTGGTTACTGACTCCTCCAAAGCGCAAGCAAAGGGGAAATCAAAGAAGAAGGAACAAAATATAGCTGATTCAAAGCCTAAATCAAATCAACAATATTTTGAAGGGGGATCCAGCTCTAAGAAGAAGAAATTTGAAAAGAATTTATGTTCATATTGTGAAAAGGGATATCATCTTGAAGAACATTGTATGAGGAAGCAACTTGATGAGATATCTGCTCTTCTCAAGCAGCACAACATTGCTCCTCCAAGAGTAAAGAATCCTGATGAAGAAGCACCGACAGAAGATGCCAAAAGGTGTCATGCTTTGAAATCAAATCTCTCTCCATCCTCGACATACATTATAGATTCTGGAGCCTCCAACCACATGGTTTCCTCCAAAGAATTCTTCTCTACTCTTTCAATATCAAAGGGGCCTAATATTCACATGGGAGATGATTCCTAGATTCCAGCAAAAGGAAGGGGCTTAGTCAGAGGGAAGTATGGTGAGTTCAAAAATGTCTTATATGTGCCCTCCCTTGCTGCTAACCTGTTATGTGTTTACTAGATGACACATACAGGCTCTCCCAAGAGGGTCACATTCAATTCAGACTCAGTTGAGATTACAAAAAAAGCCACTGGAAAGCTTGTAGAGAAAGGTATTGCAAATCACTCTACAAAAGCTTATGAGTTTTCACATTTATTACCTGTTTCTCCTCCTACAACTTTATTGTCTCATGCTAACAACACCAGCAAGATTTGGCATGAGATATTTGGCCATCTCAATTTCAAATATCCGAAGCAGCTCCACAATGATAACATGGTTGAAGGTTTTCCCTCCATCCAAACTTTCGATGGAGTATGTGTTGGGTGCTTGGTAGGTAAGCATCCATAAAAGAAGTATGATGTTGGGAAGGCTCATAGAGTTGTTTCAACACTTTATTTGATACACAGTGATGTAGCTAGACCTATGCCCACAAATTCAATTAATGGTTGCAAGTATTTTTTGACCTTTATTGATGATTTCTCTAGGTACTACTGGATCTACTTCATGAAGCTAAAATCAGAATTTTTTTAGACTTTTAAAAGTTTTAAAGCTATGGTTGAGAACAACTTTAATAAGAAGATCAAGTCAATAAGACCCGATGGAGGAGATGAATATGTCAAAAGATGTTTCCAGAATTTTTGTGAATCGGAGGGGATTTGAATGGAACACTTAGTTCCATACACACCACAACAAAATGGTATGGATGATAGGAAGAACATATCACTAAAAGAGATGGAAACATGCCTTCTCCATGGCAAGCATCTACCTCCTTCTCTTTGGGATAAAGCAGTAAACTATGCTTCCTATTTGCAGAATAGGGTGCCCCACAAGTCAGTGGTTGGGGTGACTCCATTCGAAGCACTACATGGGTATAAGCCCAATGTCTCTCATCGGAGAGTTTTTGGTTCCAAATATTGGGCCAGGATACCACTTGACAAGAGAAAGGTCTTCCAAGCCCAAAGTAGCGAATGCATTCCACTGGGATATGCAGATGATGCAAAAGCTTACAAACCGATGGAGGTTACTACCAGAAGATGATTCATTGAAAGAAGTGTCCAGTTCAAAGAAGATCAGGTGCATGATACTCCTCCAGTAGCACAGGAAGGTATAGCCATTTCTCCTCCTATTTTTGATGATGATGATGTGCTACAGGTTTCAAATTCAGATGAAGAAGATCACATACAGCATGATCATGTTATTGAGACTGAATCTCAAGAGATTCTAGATCCAGATCCAGTACCCATTCCAAGTTAGAAACCTAAACCCAGATGGGCTCAAAAGCTTCTTGATGTAGTTGGAAGTGGTGCTGGAGTTCCAGAAGACAAAAGGAGAACTAGGTCCCGGTATCAAAATTAGCATGTTGTACTATCTCTCACAAAATGGTGCAACAAAGTTCCAGGTTGGTGCTACTTGATGATGGCAGATGATCAGCTACATGGCCCATAGAAGCAGATATTTGATCATTCCCTACCTTCACCATCCAGCAGAACCAAACAGAGTCATCAATTTAGAAGTACATTGAGAGGTCCACTAATGGACCATGCCGCTGCATAGAGCTGCAATTTTCGCAGCAGTGTTTTTGTTCAAGTTATTTTTCTAAGGAGGAAGCTTCTTTCTTATAAATATATCTTGCAAATTGCTATTTTCCTAATTATTTTTGAGGGGGGGGTTTCACATGAGGTTTTCTTCTATTACCTCAGTTGTGCTAAGCAGCATTTTTTACTTTTCTTCTAGATTGTATTTGGGTGACCTATGTTCTTGTTACTAGGGTCCACAGTTGTCCAAGTTAGGATTAAGGGGGGATGTTAGGATTATTAATTAATCCTCCCTTGGTCAAATATCTATTAGATTAATTATTTCCTAACTTAGGAACCTAATTTAATTAAATGGGTCTACTAGTGCAATTGGGTCCACATTGCCCAATTGGGACACATGTACCAATCATTGAAGTGTGGAGGACAATGGTAGAGGTTAACTACCACTTACTGCATGTGCATGCACAATGAGGGCACCTCCTAGACCAGTCCCTACATTTTAGGAGCCACTGGGAGTGTCGACACCAACCTACTTCAGTTAGTTGGTGTTAGCACTAGTTAGCCACAGTTAGCCTTTAGTTACCTTCATATGACTCACTATAAGTTAGAGTAGTGCTACTATTGCATGGTTAATGCATGGTTGCATGGGAGGGGCGCTTTTGTTCACCTACCACACTCAGTTGCACTGAGTTAACTAGTTGTTACTGTCAGTAGGATTTATTGGTCATCGGAGATTTAATTTGATGGCCTCCGATATTGATTGGGAGACCTTTAGTTAGAGATTCAGTTAGATACAGTCTTATCCACTTGGAGAATTCGAATTCACTTCTCATGCATTCGAATTCTACCTATTTGTAATCTATTGTACACTGGATATTATTATGATGAATATACTATAAATTCCTGAGCAATATACCTATTTTCCTATGTGGTTTATTTTGCTTAGTTTTGTTAGGATATTTAGACACTTAGGAGTTAGTTAAGATCAACTTGTGTAATATATCCGTTAGGTAAAGTGTGTTTCTTTAGTATGCATTAGTATGCAATTGTAAATATTCTAATCTGACGGTCACGATATGCTCTAGACATAAAGTGATCCGACGGTTCAACTTCTCTTAGATCATACCTACCATTGACCTTG
This sequence comes from Pseudotsuga menziesii, assembly GCA_001517045.1. Classification (NCBI taxonomy): domain Eukaryota; kingdom Viridiplantae; phylum Streptophyta; class Pinopsida; order Pinales; family Pinaceae; genus Pseudotsuga; species Pseudotsuga menziesii. Next base: position 134,615 of record LPNX010294808.1, on the reverse strand, counting down.
GATTAACACCCGATTGGTCCATGATCTCTATTTAAAGAGAATGGAGGGTCCTTGGCTAGTTGATCGATTATGAGAAGCTCATAGGTAACTTTCTTTCTTTTGCATAATAAATTTCTCAAAGTAGCTATTAGGCTCGGGCCATGGACTGTTTCCCTCTCGAGGGTTTTAATCATGTGTTGATCTGTGATCTATTTGTGTGAAGTGGTTTCTCAAGGTGTTCGGTATTTTAGGAGCACCCTGTGTACCCGAACATGGTATCAGAGCGTTTATGAAGAGTCACTTTCGGTTTTGATCAAGATTTGGAACCGGTGTTGCCGAAACTTTGAAATGCTTTCTAGTTTTGGATTTTATGTGCATTTTTGTCCTATGGAAGCTGTTCCATTGCATTTGGAGTGTTGTTTCCATTGGGAAATAGTTATCATTTCATCGAAAATTGTTTCCATTTGTTCCAGAAACACCGATTTCGACAAATCTGAAGGTATAATGTTACAGTGATGGATTTGTTTTTTTTTTTTAATCTCTCATATTTTATCAATTTCATTATTAGATCTTTACTATTTTAGTCTCAGACTATTGCCTTCCCTAGCTGTGTATGCTCTTTGCCGTACACCTTGTGTGATCGTGGCAATTCAGAAATAGTAAGGGAAAGTTTTTTTTTCTTGTCTTCTCGGCTACGTATGCTCTTTTCCGTGCACCTTTTGCGATCACGGAAAATCAGAAACAATGAGAAAACTTGAAAACATATACTTTTTGGGTAAGCTAACCAAGATCTAACCCCATTGTGTGGAAAAAGTTTTTTTTTTTTTTTTTCATTTTTTTTTTGTGATTTGCAGAAGAAAAAAAGGCAATCACGGAGAATGAGAGAGAAGAGTAAAAAAAAGGTCCCCTTCCTCTTTCCATTCTTTTACATACCTTTTAAACTTAACTCACTTGGTCCAAAGTTGTTTTATTCCTCCTTAACAGGTCTTGAGTTCAAGTCTTATTAAGCTACTTTTTAGTGCATGCAATTTCTATTTTCAAGTTACTTTATTGTAAAAGTGCATCTCACTGAGTCACTTAAATCTTTTAATTTATTGCCGCACTATTTAAAGTAACATTATTGTAAAAGTGAACCCACTTATTCTACAAAAATGTTTTACTTAAAAGCAACTTTATTGTAAAGTGATTGTCAAAGGTTGATCTTGGGAAGAGGGGGGTTCCTTTTTTAGTTGGTCAAGTTAATATCTGCCATGTCACTATTGGGGACATCTTCAACATTTTCTTTGATCAAGCAAAACTTCATCATCTAGAATCAGTTTTAAGTGCCGTTTTTTTTAAAACCGCATATTTTTTCGAGCTCTTTGCATCCAAACTGTTAGATTCTATTCTTTTAGCCATTAATTTACAATATGGCCACCCCTTGTGATATTATACTTACAAGTTCTAACTATTTCCCATGGAAATATCGTATGGAGGATGTTCTACGAAGTAGGGGTCTTTTTAGGATAACCTCAGGGAAAGAAACAGAACCCACTGATGATGATCATAAAATTAAATGGGCAAATAGATGTGATGAATATCATGGATTGATTGGGATGTCAATCTCTACTAATTTGCGATTCCACATATCTAGAATTGACGAACCTGATATATCTTGGGAAAAGTTGGAAGACATGTTTGGTAAACAAAATGAAATTCGGGGTCATCAACTTGAGAATGAGTTGATTTCCTTGAATCCAAATGATTTTTCATGCATTCAAGACTATTTATCTAAGTATAAAACTCTTAGACTCTTATGTGTAGAATGCAAGATTAAGAAAGAAGACAAACAATGTATTTATCATATTCTTTCCAAACTTGGACTTGCATATTCTGTTTTTGTATCTACATTCTACTCCATGAAAGAATCCTTGACTGCAGCTAGCTATCAAGAGCCTAGTCTTGAAGCCTTTTGTGATTCCTTAATTAGAGAGAAATATAAGCTCATTCATCTTGGAATAATTAATAATGCAGATACATCTGGGAAAGCCTTATCGTCCCAATAGAAAGAAAAGTCCAAGCCTCCCAAGAAACAAAATTTTCGCAATAATAAGCCAAACAACAAGGGTCCCAAACCCTCTTAGTCAGCTCCTTTAAAAAATGACAAAGGATCCAAGCCAAAAGGAAAGAAGACTGAGCGCCATTGTAACTTTTGTGGGAAAGATAATCATGATGAATCTAAGTGTTGTTAGTTTTTGATAGCTCGGTGGCACTCCTGCATCAGGTGCCTAGGTGCAGGGGTGATTAAGT
>LPNX010294808.1:112882-132061 GCA_001517045.1 Pseudotsuga menziesii | reverse complement strand
GAAAAGTACGGCTAGCATTTATTGCTGGCACGCATTTCCAGAAAGGTACTGCTGCATTTATTGCAGACCCAAGTTTCAGGAAGAAAGTACAGGTCCGTACAGTAGGTTTTTGGGCTTGTTTTTCAAGAATATCAGGCACATATTTCGAGGAAGAAATCTGGCACTTTTCCCAAGGAAAAAAACAGCATGTTTTTTGAGGCCGTACGGATGCATTTAATGAAGTCCGTACAGTACTTTTGTTAACTGTTTTGGCACAGATTTCGAGGGCTGCATTTAATGCTCTCAAGCATAGAAATCAAGGACTGTTAGTGACTTATTTCTGCACATTTTTCGAGAAGGGATTTGCACAGAAATCAGGGCAGCATTAGCACGGAAACCAAAACAGTTTACTGGGTTATTTGTGTTGGTCAAGATAAGTTATATTTTGACTGTAAATTGATGTCTGATATTTTTTTTAAAAGCTCAATAAAAATTTTCTCCTACATGCTGGTTTTCCCCCAGGGGTTGAGGGGGTTTTCCAGGGTCTATTTGACCAAAATACTGTGTTTTAAATGTGTATTACAGTCTGCTGTTATTCATGTTTTTCCGCTGCTAAATGTGCTTTATAAACAGTATATCAGCCTACAGGATAGTTCCATTGAATGGTTAATAAATATGCTTGATTGTGGTTTACTGTTGAGGCCTGATATCAAAGGTTTATGAAGTGTTTGACGAAATCTGTAAGTGAACAGAGGTCTGATTTTTTAACAAGTGTTTCAAGAAGATGGCAGCCTTGGAAGTAGTCATGAAGAAGCACCACATCAGCCTAGATTCGTCTTCAGAATCTACCTCTCATGGACATGCACTTTATGCTTCTGGTTACTCTTATACTGCATCTTCTTCTTCTACTTCAATTGAATGGCTCATTGATTCTGGAGAATCTTATCATATGGCTAAGGATCAAGCCATATTTTCTATTATGCATGAATGTAACACCAAAAAAATATTTGTTGGTGATGATAGATCTCTAAGTGTTGTAGGATCTGGAACAATTCCAGTAGAAAATGGTCATTTCAGTGATGTACTATGTGTTCCAAAAAATTTCTGTAATTTGTTATCAATCTATCAAATTACTCATTCAGGTGAAGTTAAAACTGTGAGGTTTACACCTCACCAAGTTGTAATCAAGGATTTAAAAAATCCGCAAAATTTCCTTGCTACTGGAACTATTGATGATATTACTAGGTTGTACAAATTTAACAACCTTGGTTCATCACCTTTTTCTTCAGTTTTTGTTGCTCATAGTGATAACTTGAGCAAACTTTGGCATGAGCGATTTGGTCACTTAAATTATCGCTCATTGCAGCACCTATGTAAATACAATATGGTGACTGGTATTCCGATGGTATCTTGCAAGGATGGTGTTTGTTCTGGTTGTGTACTCGAAAAACATCATCGGGACAATTTTGACAAACGTGCCTCTTGGCACGCCTCGGTTCCCTTGGAGCTTGTGCATAGTGACTTGTGTGGCCCTCTTCCATTTGCTTCCTTTTTTAATTCCAAATATTTCTTAACTTTCATTGATGACTACTCCAGATGAACTTGGGTTTACTTCCTAAAACTTAAGAGCGAAGTATTTAACATGTTCTTGGCCTACATGGCCCTTGTTGAAAAACAATCTGGTCATCAAATTATTAAGTTAACATCTAACAATGGAGGAGAATATGTTAACAACAAGTTCACTACTTTTTGCACTGAATGAGGAATCCAACAACAGCACATTGTTTCATGTACACCACACCAAAATGGTGTAGCTAAACGGAAGAACCACGCTTTAAAAGAAATGGCTAATTGTATGATCTAATCTAAGGAACTAAGTCTTCAATATTGGGATGAGGCCATAAATTGTGCAAATTACATAGTTAATCGCACACCCACTAAAGTTTTACAAAGTATAACACCGGAAGAAGCATGGAGTAAAATTAAACCAGATGTACGTCACTTTCGTGTGTTTGGTTGTGAAGCATGGGCTCGCATTCCGGATGAAAAATGGAAAGCATTGTAGCCTAAAAGTGAAAAGTGCATATTTGTTGGATATTCAAAAGATGTAAAAGGTTATAGACTTCTTCAGCCACATTCTCATGATATAATCATTAGAAGAGATGTTAAATTTGATGAAAATATCTTGGCATACAAGCCTAACTTGGTGGGTGTGCCATCTTTGGCCTGCGATCCTGATTTGGCGATTATGCCTTCTTCTTCTTCTTCCAACTTCCTTGACAGGTATCAAAATCCAGTTTCTGATGATGACAGTGAGGATGAAAATCCACCTCCACCTACTCATGTTCCTCCAATTGCACCAACACCAATGCTTCCTCGATGGGTCTGTTCAACATGTGAAGCTGCTAGTGATCTTGCCGGTGATCCTAAATATCAACGTCGAACACGTTCTCAGTTTCAGCGAGCCTCTTCTCTTTTGGCTCAAGTTTTCGAGAATCATGATCCAGAAAATTTTGCAGAAGCTTCAGGAAATCCAGATTGGGATGCAGCTATGGATGAAGAATATCATTCCTTAATGGTGAACGATACTTGGGATCTTGTTCCTCTTCCAAAAGGAAGAAAACTTGTCAGATGCAAATGGGTCTACAGAACTAAGTATGCATCAGATGGAAGTGTTGAAAGACTTAAGGCAAGGTTAGTTGCCAAAGTTTTTTCACAAGTTGAAGGGATTGACTACAATGAAACCTTTGCTCGTGTCGCAAAAATCAATTCCATCTGCCTTGTTCTTTCCCTTACATCCTTACATAACTGGGAAGTCCATCAAATGGATGTCAAGTCTGCATTTTTATATGGTGATTTACAAGAGGAAATTTACATGGAACAACCTCCTGGATATGTTCAGGATAACTCTAGCCTTGTTTGTCTCCTTAAGAAATCCTTATATGGCCTTAAGCAAGCTCCTAGAGCTTGGTATGCCAAAATGGATAGCTTTCTCCTTGACACTGGTTTTTCTAGATGCCATTCTGACCCCAATGTCTATACCAAGAAAGTAGGAAACCATCTCATCATACTTGTTCTTTATGTTGATGATCTTATCCTTACTGGTAGTGACCCTAAACTTATAACCCATGTGAAATCCAGTCTTAAGCAAAATTTTGAAATGTCAGACTTAGGACATTTGCATTATTTTCTTGGTCTCCAAGTCTTGCAAACCAAAGAAGGAATATTTCTTTCCCAGTATAAGTATGCTTGTGACCTTCTTCGTCGCTTTCACATGGAAGATTGTAAACCATCCCCTTCTTCCTTCCAGTCTGTAGTCAAAAATTTTGCAACTTGTACTTCCCCTGAAGTAGATGACACCTTGTATCATCAGTGTGTTGGTAGTCTCTTATACTTGACTCATTCCCGTCCTGACCTTTCCTTTACTTGATGTTTCCCGTTATATGCAAACACTTCATGAAATTCACTGGAAAGCAGCAAAAATAATACTTCGATATATTTGAGGTACAATTCAGTTTGGGATTCATTACAGTACAGGGGGAAACCTTTGTTTATTGGTTTCACTGATTCAGATTGGGATGGCAATCCTGATGATCAAAAGTCTACTGTAGGTTATGTTTTCAGTCTGGGATTTGGACCTGTCACTTGGGCTTGTAAGGAACAACAAGCTCTTGCTCTTTCTTCAGTAGAAACAGAATATTGAGTCACAGTTAATGCCAGTCAAGAAGCTTTATGGCTTCAACAGATCCTTTCAGAGTTTGGATTCGAGCAGCAGCAGCCTACTCCACTTTTATGCGACAATCAAAGTGCCATCAAGCTTTCCAAAGATCCAGTTCTACATCAATGCAGCAAACACATTGAGCTACACATGCACTTCATCAAAAATCTTGTTCATGATCATGTTCTTAAAATGCTCTATTTCCCTACACATGATCAAGTTGCAGACAACTTCACCAAGTCTCTTACAGAAGCGAAGTTTTCTAAACTTCAATTTATGTTAGGAGTTCAGAAATGTGTCCTTAAGGGGGGATAGGCTCTAATGCCTCCTTCCTTCTCTTAATAGTGTCACTTTTGTAAATCCTTCAATCCTATCCCAAGTTGTTCTTAAGGGGGGATGTTAGGATATTTAGACACTTAGGAGTTAGTTAAGATCAACTTGTGTAATATATCCATTAGGTAAAGTGTGTTTCTTTAGTATGCATTAGTATGCAATTGTAAATATTCTAATCCGATGGTCACGATATGCTCTAGACATAAAGTGATCCGATGGTTCAACTTCTCTTAGATCATACCTACCATTGATCCATGGCTTAACACCTGATTGGTCCATGATCTCTATTTAAAGAGCATGGAGGGTCCTTGGCTAGTTGATCAATTATAAGAAGCTCATATGTAACTTTCTTTCTTTTGCATAATAAATTGCTCCAAGTAGCTATTAGGCTGGGGCCATGGACTGTTTTCCTCTCGAGGGTTTTAACCATGTGACAAACATCAGTGTGTTGATCTGTGATCTATTTGTGTGAAGTGGTTGCTCAAGGTGTTCGGTATTTTGGGCGTACCCTGTGTACCGGAACAAGTTTGTATGTTCATCCTCCATTCAATTGCTGCAAAATACTAAGAACTCTCTACTTGAATATCATATGGCATTCAAATTCTAACAATAAGCTGCAGAAGTTTATGAACATAATTACATGAGCATACATTGATGATGACCTGTGCAGACACATGAAGACATGAGAAAAAGACAAGTTCAATGATATGATGACAAGGAAGTGATAAGTTGATGAATGTTTTAGTAGCGGACATGGTGTTGACATAATACTACAACAAATTGATGAAAGATTGATGACACCTACTGCATGATGACATGATAGAGTGAATGGAATGGAAAAGGTTTATGATCAGTTGAATCAACATGACAATGATAGAAATGGACAAGTTGTTTGGGCAGTAGTGGATTGAGCGAAATAAGTATGTGAAGGAAACCTAGGTCTTGCACCTTTTCTTAGTTGGGCCTAAGAAAAACCAAGCAGGACCTTCGCATAGAAGTTGGTGATTCCCAGTCAGTTGAATATGATGCAAACATGAAGGTTGTGGCCTCCATTGTAACTCGTATCAATTATATATAATAAATTTTTCAAAGCTTATCTCATATGTGTCTTTTGTGATCTGTATGGTTGATGTGATTGATTAATTTTAATGAACTTGATTGTATACATATGATGATCTCTGTTTAAATATTTGAAGAAGTGAAATTGGAAAAAAGTGTTGGCCCATTGATTCCCCCCCCCACCCCCACACTCTTATTGTTCCATTATGTCTAGCAACTGGTATCACAAAGAGACTTCACACAAGCCTAACAACCTTAAAGGAGATCTATGGACACACAATGGATGCAAAGGAAGAGTACGCCATCAATGATGAAGTTCCAGTACTTGATGTGACCAATTAATTTGGATGGAGAATTAAGATGAAAGCTTACTTGAAGAAATTTAGTGTATAGGATATTGTGGTCAATCCACCCATTCAATCCAACAAGAAGACAAAGTCAGCTGCACAGAAGGATTCCAAAAAGGACAACACCATTGCATTGAAGTTTCTTATGGATGGACTCTCACGCTCTGTCAGAGAGTGTAGGAGAACACACTTCAGCCAAAGACTTGTGGTTCAAGATGGAAAGTGAGTATCAAGGAAGAAACCAAGACACAAGGATTGAAACAGAAGTCAAGTCTAGTGAAGATGAAAAGCAAGAAGAAAAGGAAGAGCAAGCATCAAACACCAGTGAAGGTAAGAATATTTCTCATTACAGTAGCAGTGATTGTGATAATGTTGAAGATGATCTTGAAGATGCTAAGAAATATGGTCTAGCACACCTTTAAGAAGATATCGATCTTAGATACAATTTCAGACTTAAAAGAAATATTTTAGGGTCCTTCGAAAAGTACTATGAGAAGTCTGTGGATCTGCTCAACAAACTTGGTCTCAAAAAGACAAGATTACAAGTTGAGCTAGAAGACAAAAATGAAGAAATGGAAAGACTAAAGATTAATCTTATAAGTCAAGGAGAGTATATTAAATACCAAGTATAACTTGAGGAGATAAGAAGGGACAATGTTGATTTGAATATTCAACTTGAGGAAGTCAAAAGGATGAAAGAGAGAAGACTTGTGAACGTCTTGAAATGGAGGTGGTTGATATCAAGAAGAAAAATGAAAAGGAAAGTTCCTATGTCAAAATCAACAACAAATCTACCATTCTAGATGAGAGCCTGAGTTGTCAAAGATCTCCTTATGACAGCAGAGACTTGGGAAGTTCAAGAATGCATCAACGAGTTAGCCCTAATATTCAAAGCAAGTTTAGAAAGGAGACATTATCAAGGTGGAATCAAGCATCCATGTATGAAAATGTTTTTAAGGGTCATTTCTATTCATGTAATGACTTTGGTCACAAGGCTATGCATTGTTCATCCCATAGAAGTAGAAGTGTTGGAAGGTCCAATCAGATAGTTAGGTGTTGTACATGTAACCAAGTTGGTAACGTTGCTGCTAATTTCAACACCATGAGATGTTACAACTGCGGTCGTTTTGGTAATAAATTCCAAGAATGTGAAAGTCCAAGAAGATGATCCATGAAGAGCCTCTCATGCACATCATCAATAAGATCCAATGAATCTTGGAAGAAGAACAATGCAGAAAGAATTAAAGATCAAAATATATGTGCTCGAAGCCAAGGACATTCTCAGATATGGGTGAAAAGGAATGTTTTGTTAAATGTGAATGAAATTGACCATTGCAGAGAAGATGGCTTCCATATGGCAGACCAAGATTAAGGTATCTCAAATATCTTAAGACACCTTGAGTTCATGAAATTGCAGGATGAAATCAAGAGAAAACGATGGCTACTCCAAGCATAGTAACAGGTCCTAGGATCAGATTGTAAACATTGAAAGCATGCAAAGAAAAAATCTAAAAAAAATGTATGTGATTAAAAGACATATATGCATGGTGATAGGGGGAGCAAGAGTAATTTCATGTGATCTTATGAATTCTCTTTAGTTGAATCAAATGAAGTGAAGTGGCATGATGATGTTTGAAGGATGCATTCCTTAATAATAGCTATCAATATTGTCATGATAAGACTTGTTGAAAATATATAAGGAAGATAGTTGGCCTGTGTGCAAACACAAATTGAAGATGGTATTCACATAATTGAGGAAGTTAAACTGAGTAAGAGAAGAATTAGGTGAAAATGATGAGATCTCCGACTCTACTAGGAGAAATTATGATTCTTACGTGTACTTTTATATGCACAGTCTGTGTGCTAATGTTTTGTGTCTGGTTTAATCACAATGAAGACATATGATTTTACTTGGTTCACTCACAAGTTCAGAAATCAAGTATTTTGATAAGACTCTTGAAGGTATGAGTCCAATAAATACATTCTCAAAATTTCAGGAAATGACAAGTTACAGTATAAATACAGTCATCTGGAAAATCATCTTGTGTGCAAAACAATTTTGTTGGATGTATTCATCTTGTTTTATGAACAATTGCAGTCCTATTTGTAAGGAATTTTTTTGCAGATTTGAAAGAGTTCGTTTGAAGTCTATTACAACATTGTTAAGAGCATATTTGGTGGAATGGTAAGAAGAATAGTAGCAATCTAAGACAATTGAAAAGGAGTGGAATATTCCAATATTTGGTGATGAAATAGACATGGTTCATGATGGCTCTTTTGAAAACAAGGACATCTCCCAGGATCATAGTTGCAACCAAGATTTTTGGTCATCAAAACGTTCATACAATCCTCAAGAGTAGGAGTTGTCCTTAAGATCAAATTCAAGAATCCTTCTAAAATAGACTGAATTTTTCTAAAAGCAAACTATATAGCAGTCAAGGAAAAATTTGAAGGACACTTTCTTGGCCTTGTTTATAAGGATGTGTATGCATATTTGACGCATGCTCGAGATCTATGTTTGAGGAATGATTTTGACATAGTTTGAAGGAAGAATTGATGCCTTGGACTAGTTCAAATGAAAGCTACAACATATTATTAAAGTATTTCCACATTTTTTGGGGGGTGGCAGAAGACATTTATGTTGTGAAAGAATGATATTTTTCAAGGACTAGCTCAGGTATCTAAACATTGAACGTTATCAAGCACTTTTTTCAGCATTGTTTACAACTACAAAGATCACATTAAGTTTTGAAGTTGGCTACAAGAAGAATATGTAAAGTCCTTATTCAATTGTCCATTTGGTTAATGATACACCAATCAAAGTTTGAAAGGAGTTTGAAGATCTGATCAAGTTGGAAGAAGAACCACTAGTTGTCATGTGGAGCAGTCAGCTAAGTGAAAATTGGTCACACATTCCAAGCACTATATGATGACAATGTCAAGCAAAGACATACATGTGTTTATCTATTTCATATATACTGAAGTATGCTATCCTATAACAACATGTATCTAAATTTGTAAAACAAAGTGATAGCAGCAAGGATGATAAAAGATAGTTTTGTAGTAGATTTGCAATTCACTAATAACCATACAAGTAACATGACAATAATGAATAGACTAGAAAAGATCTCCGGGGGATCTCTGTAAATGAATAAGTATACATGAAAGGGGGAGCATACATCTTAGTTTGATCTCAGTAAATATTCAAAAGTACATTTTGAGGGATAAATTTTTGGCCCTTTGTCATTAATGTCAAAGGGGGAGAAAATTGAGGAGGTCTTTCCATCAATGACAAAGGGGAAGTTTGTTGAGCATAGGTTGTCATTGATGGCACCCATTAATGAAAAAGGAGTGATAAGGGGAAAAATGAGTGACAAATGTTGATGGCATGGCATGAATGAGCCAAATGACCTATTATGTGGTCATTTGTGATTTTTATGGTTATTGGTAGCTTGATGGTGTCTTGGAACCCTTGTAGATGGTCCTAGTGCAAGAGAAGTGGCATGATGGTGCTTGGACACACTTGATATCTTGAGGGGGAATGCTACCACTTGATGAAAATGGGATGGTGTGCTTGAAGACCATGATGGAGCCCTTTGTACTTTGATGTTGTTATAGAAACCCATGAGTATGTGAAAAAGAAACGCAAGTGAAGGATTGAGCCTTTATCCCACACACATGGTGGACACAACCCTTGTTCATGTGATCCTTAAAGTTTGTTCAATGAATTATTTGTTGTGGATGATGACATGCTCATGTGAATGGCTTGAGAATACCATAATATCCTTGTCAGAAGCCCACGATGAGGATGTAGTAAACAAGGTTAAAAATATATATTTACTTGAAGAAGATGATGTGGAGATATTGTGATGAATTCAACCCATATTTAGAAGATATTTTTATTAAATGAAAACATATACAGGTCAGCTCGAAATAAAGCTGTAATTAAAATTAAAAATAAAAATAAAAAATAATTTTTTGTTACAAGTCGGCTCCATATATATATATGAAAAAACTAGTATAAATAACCAGTCAACGTATTCATTTAATACAAGGACAATTCAGTGGTCTCTCTCTATGAATTTTGGGTGAAGAGGAGTAGTAACGCAGCAACAAACATGTTTTTTGGAAGTCTGATATTTTTTAAGTCTGAGTGTTTATCTCAGATATTTTCAGGGTTGTAGAGGGAATTGAAGCAGCTGTAGTGAAGGAATTTTTTAAGTTCTTTTTATGAAATCGGGTGAAGAGAATTTATTGAGGAAGCAACAGTGCATGTGGTAAATTCCATAAGGTTGGTGAAGCTCATAGATTTGGGCATCTGAAGTAAGAGGATAACTCTTTAAGTGTTTTTCTTTTTTCAGGGTGTGTATTATCATTGAGGAAATTTCGGTGGAAAGACAAGGTCATGGCTTGATCCACAACTATCATTTTTTAAGACAGTTTTTTTCGCAACAAAAAGCATATGAGAAGGATGATAACTATAAAATTTGAATAGACAGAGGCTGAGGAAGTTATTGAATACTACATGAAACACCAATATGAATTTATCTCAGTGAAATGATATGGGTTGACCTAACTGATAGTGAATGATTAATAAGATTGGCTATGACATGTATTTTGAGCAAATTTTTAGTGTAAACCATTGATGCAGTTAGTAGACCTTTGTATAAGAATCTTGACATGATAATGATTGGAGTAATAAGCTGCAACAATTGATGAGCATACTTACATGAGCAGACATTGATGATGACATGTGCAGGCACATGAAGACATGAGAAAAATACAAGTTCACTGATATGATGACAAGGTAGTGACAAGTTGATGACTTTGTTAGTAGTGGACATGGTGTTGACATAATACTATAGCAGCTTAATGAAAGATTGATGACACCTACTGCAGAATGGCATGATAGAGTGACTGGAGTGGACAAGGTTGATGAATAGTTGAATCGACATGACAATGATAGCAATGAGTAGTGGACAAGTTGTTTGGGAAGTAGTGGATTGAGTGGAAGAAGTATGTGAAGGAAAGCTAGGTCTTGCACATTTTCTTAGTTGGAGCTAAGAAAAACAAATCAGGGTCTTGCAATAGAATTTGGTGCTTCTCAGTCAGTTGAATCTGATGCAAACCCAAAGGTTGTGGCCTCTGTTGTAACTCACATCAATTAGATATAATAAATTTTTCAAAGCTTATCTCATATGTGTCTTTTGTGATCTATATAGTTGATGTGATTGATTAATTTTAATGAACTTGAATATATACATATGATGATCTCTGTTTAAATATTTGAAGAAGTGAATTTGGTAAAATGTGATGGCCCACTGATTCACCCCTCCCCCTCTCAGTGTGCCATTGTGTCTAACAAGTCGCTCCACCTGGGCCTCCACCACTTCAATCCTCCATACAAGGAAATATTACAAATGCAATGGAGAGCTTGGGATATGAACAAAAATGGTTCTATCAATAAGGAAAAGGAATGCAAACTCAAGTATATGACAATGGGGAAACTTTTTGCTATAGTATCCTTACTCTCAAAGTTTCTCCTTTTCCAATGCTTCACAATGGATCAATATATAGCCCTTAAATAGGAAATGGAGGGTCAAATTGGAGTGTTTCCCAGCATATGTAAGGCCAAGAATCAAGGTATTCGTTACTTGATGAGGAAAAATTGAAATATGTTTTATTTTTTTAGCACAAAACCCGATGTATGCAGAGAGTAATGGTGCAAGATATGTATACACGAGCTTTCTAACTAATGACCCGCATATATATTCAAAAATGTTTTTTCAAGGGTTAAATTGAAGCATCGGGGCTATAATGAGTAAAGGGTATATAGTGAGTCTGCATAGGGACAAGGGAAGGCTATGAAGGAATGATGCATAAGGTGTGAAAAATCAAAGCAAAAGAAAGAAAAACACAAGAGATAATAGATAAAATTGAAAAAATATATTCAAAATAGAGAGTTATGTTCACTTGCCTCTTCAAAGTGGAAACATTCAAGAAAAAAGCTCCAAATGCAATGACAATTATTGACTAAACATAACATAGCTTACTATGCTATATATAGTGCTTCATTAGCCAAAGTCCTAACTATTTGTGGTATTGCTATTAATGAGGGTCAACCACCTAGGAGGCCTTTGTTCAATAAAGGGGCTCTTTTAAATTAATTCGCTACCCTCTAACTATCTAATGGGACTTATGGTCGCGTACATTGATAAAGTAGGGGCGTTAGGGTAGGGCCCTAACATGCCTTCCCCCTTCAAATAAAACATTTTCCTCAATGTTGAAGATGAGGAAAGTGTCGCAAAATGGTTGATGGTTCCCAGGAAGCATCTTATGGTGAGGTATCCTTCCACTAAATAAAAACTTCATGCTTAGTGCATTGACATAGTTGATTCTCACAAGTGTCAAAAAATGCTTCTGATTAGAAACAAATGGAGCCTTCTTCATCCAATTTAGGTAATGTAGTTTGAACTCGATAATTATGACTCACTACCTTCTTCAAATAAGACACATGAAATACTGGGTGAATCTTGGAGTGTGTAAAGAGTGCTAATTTGTAGGTCACTTGTCCAATGCATTGAGCAATTTGATATGGTCCATAAAACTCTAGTGTAAGCTTATGATGGCCTCTAACTTTAAAAAAGGTATGTTTATACAAACAGAGGAGAAGGAACACTTAGTCTCCTTCTATTAATGAATGTTTGAGCCATGCTAATATGCTTGTGGCTTCATGTGATTTTGATCCTTACCATATTTCCTTAAGTGTGCAAAGAGTGACATCATGAGTATGAACAAGACTATCACTTGCATGCACTTCGAAAGTACCTAGTATATAAGAAACCACTAAGAGCATTTGTTGGATAGAGAGTTCTTTGTACAGTGTGATTTTTTTAGACTCATGATAAGTGGTATTATAGCACCATTCTATCAAAGGAACCTGCTATGCCCATTGGTGCTTCTTTTCAGATGCAAAACATCGCAAAAAGGTTTTAAGACACTTGTTCAGAAACTTGCGTTTGACCATATGTTTGTAGATGATAAGAGGTGCTCGTTTGCAACTCGATGCCTTGTATTCTAAATAGTTCTTGATAAAAATTGTCGATGAATGTGGGATCACAATATAATACAATTGAGGTACGGATTCCATGGAGTTTGGAGTTATGGTCTAAAAAGCATTGGGCAACTATTACCCTGGAGAATGGGTGTTGGAGAGAAAAAAAATGGGCATATTTAGAGAGTGGATCAATTACCACCATAATGACTATTTGCTACCTACTTTTGAAATACCAACAATAGAATCCATGGAAATTTTGGTCCAAATAATGGTTGGGATTGAAAATGGTTGCAATTCCCTAGAAGTCTTTGTCTCACCCTTGTTCCTTTGGAAACTGTCACATTCTACTACAAAAGTAAGGATATATTTTTTCACGTCATTCAAGAAGGAGTTCCTAGAAAATGCATAAGTTTTCTAAATTCCTGAGTGACCTCCAAGAGGGGATGAATGAAACTTTGTTAATATTTTTCATTTTAAAGCAGAGCTTGATGCTAGAAAAAGGAGACCTTTATATCCTAATGTATCTTGCTTCCAAGTGTGACCCTGGGTAGGGTTGGGATCCTCCTAGAGTCATTTGATGAGTTGATATGGAGCAATATTGGTTATCCATTCTTGATGTTCTTCGTATAACTATTCAGGTTCTAGAGAGGATAAGATAAAGATGGATCCATCTTCCTCATGTTTCATTAACAATGCATCTGCCATAACATTGGCCTTTCCTTTTTGTAGATGATCTCGTAATCATAGCCAAGAATTTTAATGACCCATTTATGCTACTCTGGGCATGAAAACATTTGCTCCAAAAAATACACCACCCTATGAAATCATATTGCCATGTGTCAGTAACATGTAGGATGACCATCATTTCTTTCTCATGGGTAGACTTGCTCAAATTCTTGTCACGCAATTGTTTACCAATGAATGCTAAGGGTATTCCTTATTGCATTAAAACTACACCCAAACATTTTTTGGAGTCATCACATTCCACTACAAACGTATTAGTAAAATGAGGTACAACTAAAACCAGGACCGGTGCACATGGATTGATTTAAAGCTAAGAATGTTTGTTCTACCACTTTGTTCCATGCACACAATTGTTTTGGACTAGGGTTTTCAATGGGGCTACAATTTTTCCATAGTTCTTCACAAACTTCCTATAGTAGCCTATAAGTCCTAAACTCCCATGTAATATCTTCAAGGTTTTAGGGTGGGGCCATGCTTGCATTGTTACAATCTTCTTAGGGTCCACTCTCACCCCATATTTTCCAACAATGTGACCCAAATATTCAACCTATGAGACCCCAAAAGCACATTTGGAACATTTAATGAACAAGTAGTGGTCCCAAATGAGTTGTAAGGCTTTAAAATTAGAGAAAATTCGGGTTCTAAAATGGGCCTCATAAGAAAAATAGTCGCCTCATAAAAAAATATCCATTGAATTCAAGAACCAATAGAATTTTAAGAAAAGGGTCAACCATAATGGCTGACTTGGTATATTTATCATAAAAACAACTACTTTTTTTCTTCGTACTTTCAACATATCTCTCCGTATGGTTTTACTCAAATTTCAAGCGGGAGCACTCGTTGGATGCAAAATTTAATTCTGCATCCAACAACTACCTATACTGCATACTTTTAAGGGACCACATCCCACGAAAAATGAGACATACATTAAAAATAAGTGTTAATTTCAGGATGCATAATTAAATTCCACATCCAATGAGTGTTCCCGCTTGAAATTTGAGTAAAACCACATGGAGATATGTTGAAAATATGAACACAAAAAGTAGTTTTTCTCTCTTACTGCAAAATTCTTAAATATTATTTTATTTTTTAAACTATTATTTTATTATTTTCTTTAGGAGGCTCATTTTAGACCCCAAGTTTTCTCAAATACAACATGTTGTGCATGGGCATAGAAAGTTTTAATGTAAATCAATATTTCATCAAATAAAACCAACACAAAATCACAAAGATATGGCCTCAATTTGTTTTCATGAGGCTCTGAAAAGCAAAAGGGGCATTAAAAAGTCCAAAAGAAATTACAAAAACTCATAGTGGTCTTCATTTATGTGGAAATATGTCTTTTGAATATCGACCTATTTCAACTTGATTTGATGGTATCCTGAACGAAGGTTGAGTTTGGTGAAAAAATTGGCCCCATGGAGCTCATTTAAAATATCATCAATGATTTGTATGGGAACTTTGTCTTTCATTGTCAAATTATTGAGAGCAAAAAAATAAAGACACGCGTGCCAAGTGCCTTCATTGTTTAAAACCATGACCATTGGGGACGAATACGAGCTAGTGTTGGGATGAATATCTCCTTCCAGTATTAACTCTTGAATGACCTTTTCAATTTCATTCTCATGTGCAAATGGATGGATGTACAATCGTACATTTGGTGGTTGACTATCCAGAATCAAGGGAATACCATGATCATGTTCTCCTCTAGATGGGCATAAACCCTTCAGTGTCTCATAGCTATGTTGATTTTTATCCAAATCCATCTATAAGCCAGGATGGATTTTGGGTGCAGTGTTATCTAGAGCCTAGATGGCATGGAAGTGAGAAATAACTCCAGAGTGGACTTTCTTCAATAATTTTTTCCATCCAATGATAACTTATCATTTCGGTGGAGCCTGTTTGGATCCATTTAAGGGTGTGAGTATGATTCTTGAGTAAATATCAAGTATAGTTCCTTGAAATACATGGTAATTCACCCCAATGTGCATATCCATTTTCCCCCTAAAACTATAACAAAACCACCCATATCTATGTTTAAATTATGAGTTTTGAGACGATAGTCACCTATTTGGAGTCCCACATTTTCACAATGCCCCCATGCATTTCACCATCTTGTGATTAGATATCATAATTTGAAAGTTGATAACTAGGTGGACATGAAAATGGAGTTCTTTAGCCAATCACCAATGAATAAAATTGTTGTTGCTTCCACTGTCAACCAAGACTACCACTTTGTGGTGCTTGATGTAACCCAAAATTTTTAAGGTTTAGGGGTTGAAATACCATATAAAATATGAAGAGAGGTGCATGGTTCTTCTTGATAGACTTCAGGGCCCACTTCTTGCATGGGAAGAGTTTTCTTAGCAGCCTCAAACTTAGTGGCATCTTCCATAATGATGTCTTTAGAATGGATAGGAGAAGTTGTGTCAATTTAAAATAAGTTGTGTTCTTTACATTTATGACCTGGAGAATACTTTTCTTAACAATTATATAAGAGTGTACATATTTATCGGTTTGATATTTTTAATTCCGCATCCAATGAGCTCTCCTAATCGAAATTTGAGGAAAAACACAGGGAGATATGTTGAAAATACGAACAAAAAAGTAGTTTTTTTATGATACCTATCCCCAAATTTATATTAAAAATTTGTTTAAGAGGTGCCCCCTTTTTCAATTTTAAAGCATTTTGATTGGCTAATACATTATGATATGGAATTTGTATTATTTTTGGAAGGCCCATTTTAAATTGAAATTTCCTCTAATGTTTATAGAAAGAATCTGTTAAGTTCTTTGTGCATATTGCTATTTGCTCAAAACTTGAGATAAAGTTTGCAACTGAGCCTATTCAGTGTAGCTTGGTAAGACTCCCAAAATAGTGAGGATCTCACTCATAAAAAACATGGATATATTTAACAAATAGACTCTAAGCAATGTATTTCCCATAGGGTTTTTATGCCACTTCCACGATTGCTATTGTTCCAGATCTAGATACAAGATCCCCAACCTAAGCATCATCATGCCATTAGTAATTCCATGAAGGGAGAAGTTATGTTCCATTTGGGTGACCCATCCTATCAGGTTAGAACCAAAAAATTTGTTCAAGTCCATTTTAGGAAAATAGTTCCAAGTGTTATTATCCATGGAGGGTGTTTTATAACTATGAGGATTCGGAGGGGTTTGCTAATGTCTAAATATTCATAAGTGAGATTATTCTTCTTGGTTTGGTGTACTCTACTATGTATTCCAAGGGATTTCTTCATGAGGTGGCTGGTGATTCAATGCTTCATACGTACGTTCCAACTTTTGAATTCAACTTCTAGTCTAGGCTGCTTATTTCCCCCCGAATTTGTTGAATCTCTCTCATATGTTGGTCATTATTTTCCTGGATTTTGTCTTAAAGAATATTGTATTGTTCATATAGTGTGTCAATCTTCGTAGCATTAGAGTGGGTGTTCACATTATCTAGAGTCTTTCAAGGTGGACTATAAGGACAAGGATCGTTTTTTGGGTTGTTTTTGGCTATTTTTGGGGAATCTTCTAAAAATATGTAATTTAATTCTGGTTAATGGATTGGAGTCTATTTTCTAATCCGGGTTAACGGATTACAGTATTGGATGTTGTTGAATACCTATATTTTTTATTGTGAGGGATTCACAATGATAATGACAAAAAAGGAGGTGCGACTCCAAGGTTTGCTAGTTTTCCCGGTTAAGGATTTCCAGGGTAAATCTCTATGTTTTATGTGTGAATATAGCGGTGTAATATTTGTTTTGCTTAAAACAATGTGTATTATTTGCTTCTCTGCATAGGTTTGAAACTTACACTTAGTACCACTTGTATTTTCTGCATGTATGCTTTCCTAACCATATGTTTACCCACTAAACGAAATATTTATGTGTTATTTAAAGATGTTGAAACATGTATCTAAGCAAAAACAACAAAATTGAATTAATTAACCCTAGAAAGAGCTCTACAATTATTGGAAAAAAACTTATTTTTCAAGGTAGAGTTTGAGGCAAAAAATTGAAATAGGCACAAGACCTTGTAAAACCCTCATTTTGAGAAAATTTTGAGGCTTCTGTAACTATGAAATTTATCCACCACCGAGGCCAAAAATTTGTTCTATAGTATTTTGGTATGCCTATTCTGTAATGTTATACTTAATTATGATGGGCCAAGAAAATATTGGGGCAATTATCCTGAAAAGTGTTGATTTTGACTTTCTAGGAAGAGAACTTGTACGACCTTTTGCACATTCAATTTCTCGGATATGAATATGAAATTTTTACCATAAACATTGTGTTTTGTATTATTTCCAATATAATTGGTGGTACTCAATTTGAATATATCAACTTCAATATATGAAATTTTTACCCAGAACACCTATTAAGGTTAGATGTTTGGGATAGCCAAAACAACCAACCTACACAAAGTGTATCACTGAAATCAAAGTGACCTAGAAGCTGAAATTTGGACACATTATTTTCACATGTTTTTGTTGTAACTAAAAATTTTAGACCCTGAAACATCACATAAAATAATTGGGAGTGCAACTTCCAAGATGATTATTTTTAAAGAGCTAAACCCCAGAATTAAAATTCCTTCCCTTTTTCATCCAAAGAAAGATCTCTGATACCACTTGTTGTTGACTATTTCTTTGTTCAGGAATCTATCATCAACCTCCATAGAATATATGATTGCTTTCTAACCTGGAATGATACATTAGTTTTGGAAAATATTGCAAACTGGATCAAACGAAAGGATGACTTGCTATACCTTCCTTTTTTCTTCATCTCGAACTTGTGGAAGACTGGGAACTATTACATATTTGATGGGAAATCTTTAGATACATCCAGTCTCTGTCACACTATCATGCAAAATGTAGCAGCCTACAAGGTGCCTCAGATAAAAGGGACAAAAGTTAGAAACATTGGCATCCCACCTTCCATATATTTCCCTTCAGGATTTTTTGATGGGGCAGCTACTGACTCTTCTGGAGGAACAACATATTTATATTAATCAGTGAGTCTCATCATTTCAATATCAAAATGGGCCGTGGAAAAAGTACAAATACATGTGCATAGATTTTGGAACTTAGGGCTCTACTGTTCTTCTCAAAAGAAATTGGGTTGCCTTTCCTACATATATTTGGAGACTCTTCTGTGGTTATAAATTAGGCTAAAGACATTTCTTTTCTCACTATGATGGACCTGGAGGCTTGGTGTGACAACGTCAAAAAAGATTCAGCCTCCTTTTTTGTTGTGGACTATAAACATGTCTATAGGGAACATAATGAGAAGGTAGGCATCTTATCCAAGGAAGGGATCATTTTGGCCTCAGGCCTGCTATCCTTTACAAAATACTGTGAAGGTATAGTCATTGGGGAAGCTACTATTCAACTATTTTAGAAGAGCTCTGCTATATTTGACCTACTCATATTTTTTAGTATGGTGCTATTACCTTTGATATCTTTTAGTTTGCAAAACATCACCTATGTGTGACTGATTGTTTATTGTCACTTCCCAGAGCCCTTCCTGGGATAATGTTTCTGGGTTCTCTATATTTTCTCTAGGGACAGTTTTGGATTGATAGTCCTTTGCATTATGTTGTGGTGATCATCTTATGTCCCTGTATTTCTAGTCTCTTGACTCACCTATGGGTTCCTAGACTCTGTATATACTGATAGTACTTGTTGATGTAGCCTGTTACCTTTGATTCATATTTGAATATCAAGGAACTGCTATTTTTCGTCTAGAAAAAATACCAAAAATTCAAACCAAAGAAAGAAAAACACAAGAGAAAAAAGATAAAACTAGGAAAAGTTATCTTGTCTGAAATATATTTAAATAGATAGCTATGTTCACTTTCCTTTTCAAGGGGGAAACCTCCAAGAGCAAAGCTCCAAATACAATGACAATTCTTGACTAAACATTACATAG
>LPNX010294808.1:49242-112811 GCA_001517045.1 Pseudotsuga menziesii | reverse complement strand
TATGTATAGATATATATCCTATGTATAAAGAGTGATGGCAATGGAATAAAAAATCCTATGTAGGATACATTATCTAGAGTAAATTTGTAAAATACATCTATGCTCATGTTGATAGAGACACTCTCTATAGGCAGGGTAACCAAGTTACACCAAACATGCATCGCATGTGACTTTATCATTTCCTTCGAGCAATTGACCATCTTCATAGAGGGCTTGGCCAATTTTTTTTATATGGTATGTCTTAATAATGGTCTCAAGGAATACATTAGAGCACAAGTCCTCCTTCAATGCCTAACTACTTGGTTGGGGGCCACTCAATGAGCTCTAAAATTTGACATGGTTATTCATGCACATGCCAAAAGGTCCTCTTTCATTTCTCACACTCGCTCCTCAATTATCCCTATTACAACTCCTTCATCTTCTCAACCCTTAAAATTCTACAAGTTATCCCCAAACAAATGGAATAATGCTAACGACTCAAACTTCTCTATAATTATGACGAGAGGCATGTTCCAAGCCACGAATGTAAATAAAATAAACAATTTCAATAGATGTGTCCTCTCATAACTAGTTAGGAGAAATACTAGAGGAAGACACTCTTAAGCATGTAGCTATAGAAACCACCCCTCCTCCACACATACCCAACACCAAATTTTCCTCAAGGTTCCCTCCATGGTTTATTTATTCTTTATACCCCTAAAACCTTGAAACTGGTAGGCAACATGAAGCACAAAAATGTGATTGTTTTGGTTTACAGTGGAAACAACCACACTTTTATTCATAGCCATGTGCCTGAAGAACTCCACTGTCATGTCACATGGAATCTCTAATTTCCAAATTATGATCGCTAATGGCGATATGAATACATGTGGAGGACAATGTGAAAATTTGTTGCTTCAACTTGGGGGACTATCAACTCGAGACTCATGTTCACCATCGAGATGGGTGGTTGTGATGTCATCCTTTGGGTAGATGTACTTTTGGATTAGTCACCATGTATTTTAAGGAGCTAGACATGAGTTTTACTATATATGGCCAAACACATACCCTTCGAGGACTTTAATCGGGGTCTCTAGATATTGCCAGCACTTGTATGGAAAAATCACTTGAACAAAGGTCACTCATGCGCCATATTCAAATTCCATGCCATTCAAGTAATGTAAAACTCTGCACAAAAAATTCACCTAATTTGCAATTGGTTTTAAACAAACCTCAATAGGTCTTTGATAAACTCCTAGGATTACCCCCCTACTGTGTGAGCATGACCATGGTATTCCCTTGATTCCCAATATTTGACCCCAACATTTGTGTCCTTATAGGAAACCATTTTCCTAAAAGAATGAAATTGAAAAGATTATTCAAGAATTGTTAGAGGTCAAATTCATTCCTCCAAGTACTTGTCCTTATTCATCAATAATTTTTCATGGTATTGAATAAAGAAAGTAATTCACACATGTCCTAATTTTTTTTTTCTCAATAAATTGACTATAAAAGAAAATTTTCCCATTCCAGTTATTGATGATCTCCTAGATGACCTCCATTCTGCCAAATTATTCACTAAATTCACGTGCTAACTCAGAGTTTGTTTTTCTAATCTCAACCCACAACACAATGGAAGAACTAGCCCAAAACACCACAATAGTTACTTTCCATTCCTCATCCTATCCAACACTTAGCAATAGATTCCATTCTTTGACCAAGCAATCCCTTAGCCAATGTTACCACAATACAATGCTCTAAGATCATATTGATAGGGAAATTATGTCATTGGTTGAACAAAATTTCCAATAGGGAATAACAAGTTCAACTGACACACTAGCAACCTCGCCATCTTCTCTCCCTATTTTACAATTCAACTAGCACACTAGCACCCTCACCACCTTCTTTCCCCGTTTTACAAAAGAAATGACTATGTCATCCTAAGTCCCAAGCCTATTTGGTGCATGGAGAAGGAGCACCATGTGTCACCTCCCAAAACACCACACAACCACCCATTCCCTCCTCCACTATCATCACATAATAATGTTTAATAACCCAAGGCCCCCCTCTCTAAGGTCTTAATTAAATAATAATAAAGTCAAACTGGGTCGAAGACATGGGATTAGTGGTAGTGTTAGGATATTTAAGGCTTTAACCCCATCACTCTTACCTTTTCTCTCTCATGGGTTCATAGCCCCTTTCTTTTCAACATCCTCCTCAACCATAATTGGCGAATTTTATTAATTCAAAGATAAAATTGTGATACATATGTTCATCTCTAGGCCTCATAATATTTTACACTTTACATTAAAAATATAAGGGAGACAAAACTAGGGTGTTGCATTATATAAGGGTCCTGTTATCACTCCAGGAAACTCCTCTAGGTTGTAGCTTGAGTATGCCTCATAACTTACAATGCTTTTAGGGTTTTCTGATATGGATCAAGTCAGTTGACCTATATAACCTTTCCACTCTTGAGGCATGCATAAAACTCACTCCTTTACAAGGCTTTTAGTCACAATTGCTCAGAAGTTCGACAATAAGGTGCAGGGATGGAGAACTCACCAGGCTGGCAGACTTACATAAAAAACACATGCATATAAATGGCTAAATCCTGATGAGGATGGTATTTATAAAACAAATAGCACTAATAAACCAATAGGATGACAACTATTAGCTTTTTAATCAATCTGAAAATGACCTAATACACATTCAGGCATAAATACAGTAAAGAAAGAGATGATGGATGAACAGATCACAACAAAAGAGCTTATATCATGAATAAGTAAAATGAGAAGCTTGAAAGCATTATCGGCTCATAAATACCCGAAGTTGAACCCTTATTATAAAATCGGTCTCAGGATTTATAGCCTTCTACAAAAAACACAAATCCTGAAAATTCGATATGTTTACACCAAAAATACTTGAAAGTGATAGTTTTTTCATATTAGGGTTTCAAACCCTACCTAACTATTTGTCTATCTATTGCGAAGATCTAGTTCATTGAGTGAATCATTTAATAACTGAAGTGTTTGATAGTGATCATGGGTGCTGGTCCAATGTAAATTTTCCACCAAAATCCAGGATTAATCCACCGAAATTTTCTACCTTGTCGCCGTAGTCGCCGATCGAAAGCTCTGATCTCTAACCTGTCAGCACCCCAAGCTTCAATGCTGCCATAGTGTCGGCACCTCAAATGACTAATGTCGCAACGGTTTATGCATCGGCGATAGGAATTTCTCTCCTCTATCCCATTGGCGCTTCATATCTGAATGTATCGGTGCTTTCCATCACTAACTTGTCAGCGATCGGAAACTGTAATCACTAATGTATCAAAACTTCTAGTCTGAACATGGCCACAGTGTCAGAGCTTTAAACCATTAGCTTCACAATCGAAAATCGGAAGCTCTAATCACTAGCATCGTGATGGTTTCTACATCGGTGATCAAAAGCTCTTTTCTCTAACCCGTCAATGCCCCAAGCCTGATTGTTGTCATAGTGTCGGTGTCTCAAATTACTAGCGTCGTGATGGTTTCTTCATCAGTCATCGAAAGCTCTGTCATCTAGCCCGTCGGAACTTCTTATCTGAATGTTGTAATTTCGAATCTTTAAACCACTAGCTTCATGATCGACGATCGAAAGCTCAAACCACTAACCATCGAAATTTTAAATCTGAGTGTTGCCACAGTGTCGACAATTTAAACCACTAAATTCCAAGCATCGGCGATCGGAAAGACTAACCACTAATTTGTCAGTGATTGGAAACTCTAGCCACTAAAACTCTTTGTCGGCGATCGGAAATCCAAAACGCTAACCATCAGAACCTTAAACCATTAGCTTCGCGATCGAAACTTCAAGCCACAAAATGATTGGGACTTCAAAACACTAGATTCTCCGTAGTGGTGGCGTCGTAGCGGACTGAAACTCTGAAACGTCGACGTAATAGAGGACTACACCTCCGATCGCTGTTTTAAAAATGTTCCGATGGCAGTCAAGAATTTAGCAGTACGTTTAACCGCCGAAAGGGTTTTCCACCTGTTATTTATCTTCCAAATCTCGGTGGCTAATGAGACGTTCTGATCCTCACCCAAGCCACCAACTATACCTTGTGAAATTTTCATCCAAATAAAAAACAGAGGCTTTCAAACTGTCAGTGATATTCATATCCCTCATTGCGTGAATTAAATTCTTCATTCTATCGAAATAAATTATTTTGGGAGATAACATCTAGCTCCTACTTAGGGATGGGAACCTCCCAATGAGGTCCCAAGAACCCCAGACCAAAATGCCTTTCCCTAAAAGAAACTAAGTAACTCAACACTATCATTTATTGTTCCATTGGGCATGGAGTTTATTCTGAAAGAAAAACAACCTACTATCTACTAATTTACAATCATAAGGCCTCAAAGCCTCAAATAAAATAGAGCTTCAAGAACCGCCCATTTACTGGGCCATCAAATACCTCTTCACCTTCCAGACTCTGTAATTTGAAGGCGTTATTCTTATGTACCTGGGCTATCACAAAAGGGCCAATCTACAAAGAGTCAAATTTTCCATGTTTCCCCTTGTCTTGTCTGACAGCATCCCACTTGAGGAACCAATCTCTAACCTGGAAGATGTCTGCCTTTGCTCTTTTCTCAAACATGCCCTTTATCCTTTGTTGATGAGCCTCTGATTTTCCTACAACTTGCTCCCTGATCTGTTGTAACTCCACCAAATCCATCATCCTTCTCATCATATCATTTGGTTCATCTTCCTCTTCCTGAAATAACTTTTCCACTGGAAGGATGAGATGGATAGGAAAGATGGCCTCAGTGCCATAAACTAGCTTGAATGGAGAGTCCCTATCGATCTTTTGTCTGTTACCCTATCAGCCCATAAAGAAAACTTAAGCTTTGAATCCCAGCATTTATGATTTGTCTCTAGCAATTTCCTGATGATTTTGAATAAGATTTTGTTGGATGACTCAGCTAGGCCATTGCCTTGTGGGTAATAGCAAGTGTAGTGCACCAGTTGAATACCCATTGATTCACTCATTTTAACTAATGCCCCAGTATTAAAAGATGGTGCATTATCAGTTACTAACCTTACTGGGCAACCAAACCTGCTGAAGATGTTCTCATATAAAAATCTCATGATGACTTGATGAGTGGCATTTCTGGTGGGTATTGCTTCTATCCATTTGGTAAAGTAGTCAGTGGCTACTAAGATCCATTTATGGTGTCCACTGGAATATAGATTTATTTCACCTATGAAATCCAGACCCCATGGCTGGAAAGGCCCATTCACTGTAACAAGCCTAAGGGGCAAGGATTTGAGCTACTGCTTCCCTATAAATCTTTGACATTGGTCACAGGCCCTTAAAAAAGTGCATACATCAGCAAAGAGGACTGGCCAATAGTATCCTGATCTTAAGATCTTGTGGGCTATGGTTTTCCAGTAGTGGTGACCTCCACATGTATTGGAATGAAAGTGATGCATGACCTGCTCTGCTTCCTCTTTATCTAGACACCTTAACAAAATTCCAGATTGATCCCTCCAGTACAGCAGTTTGTCAATTATGCAAAACTTAACGGATTTCAACTTAAGAGCTCGTGCTTGGTTAGGAGTGAGATCAGGAGAAACTTCTAATTTTTGCAAAAAATGAATGATACCTGAGTACCACTCACATGAAGATATGTTCTCAGCTACTGATGGACTATTATTCTGATCTTGATTTATTTCTATTTCAGCTGCTACCACAGTCTGCACCTTTGCTGATCTGACACATGTGAAATTTATTCCCATCAGTTCACAGTTTTCTTTGTCCATGAGTTTGGAAGACCTAATCCCTTTACCAGCTTGGTGGGTTTCACCTCTAGATCAAACTCAATGAGTTTGGCAACCCACTTAGCTCTCTTCCCATCAATGTCAGGCTGAGTCAAAACATCCTTCACAGCAGTTGAAGGGACATATGCAATGACCTTTGCATGGAGAATGTAGATTCTGAAAGTCTTCAAATATTTTATGAGAGCATAAGCCTACTTATCAATTGGGTCATACTTCAGCTCAGCATCTATCAGGGTTCTGCTGAAGAAAGCAATTGGGTGATCAATACCTTCATCATTCTTTTGTAATAGTACAGCTGCCACTGTGTCATAAGATGCAAAAGAGAAAATGTAAAAACCCTTGGTGTAGTCGGGACTAATTAGAGTTGGGGCCCCCATGATGGCATTCTTAATGTCTTCAAAAGAGTTTCTTTCCTGGTCAGTCCATTTTATTTCTGCATCCTTTTTTAGCATGACTGTTATGTGCTTTACTAGCTCGGAGAAATTAGGAATGACTCTCCTGACAAAGTTTATCTTGCCTAAAAAGGACAGAATGTCTCTTTTTGACCTTGGTATTGACAGCTGTTGAATTGTTTCCACCCTCACCAGATTGATCTTTACACCTTCAGCTGAGACTATGTGGCCTAGGAGCTTTCCTTCATTGAGTGCAAACTGGGACTTCTTGGGGTTCAGTGATATTCCATACTTTCTACACTTCAGCAATACCTTCCTTAAATGCTGCAAGTGGTCATGATGGCTGTAAGAGTAAACTGTTAAGTCATCCAAATATATCAGCACAAATATCTTTTAGCCCTACAAAATCTAGGTCCATGGCTCTCTGAAAAGTATCCCCAGCATTCATTAGCCCAAATGGCATTTTAGCATACATGAAGGTGCCCTAGGGGGTGGTAAAGGCAGTATTCTCTTGGTCATTAGGGTGCACAGCAACTTGGTTGTATCCAGAGAAGCCATCAAGGAAGGACATAACTCTAGCCCCCGAGACTTTCTGCAATAGGTGTTCCATCTTGGGCAGTGGATAGTTGTCCTTCTTGGAACACTTGTTTAGGTTTCTAAAATCCACACACAACCTGATTTCTCCATTTTTCTTTCTTACCACTACCAGGTTTGCAATCCACTTGGAATATCTGAGGGGAACTATGATCTTGGCTTTGAGGAGCTTGTGGATCTCTTTTTCAATCACTGGTAATAAGAGAGGGTTGATGGGTCTTAGCTTCTGTTTGAAAGGAATGGTGTCCTTCTCCAAAGGAATTATGTGCTGGATGATATTGGTTTCATAAGTTTTTAGGTCACTATACTCCCAGGAAAAAACATCAGCAAACTCTTTTATCAAGCTGCAAAATTTAGTCTTCTGATCAGCATTCAACCCCGTGGAAAGATTTATCAGTTTAGGATGGCTTTGGCTACCTATGTTTTGCTCTTGGATAGCAGGGTCTAGCTCCTTTTTGGCAGGATTGAGAGGGATGTCATTGTGATCAAACAGTTCTTCCAGTGGTACTATACCTCGGGGTATGTAGTTACTGGGCAATTGGAGAATATTCTGCTCAGTCACTTTATCTTTTAACTTGAGTTGTTTGGATTCCTCTATGTTAAGGTTTTTCTGGTCTATGTGTATGTAAGAGAATTCATCTACTAACTGAAGGAATTTACTAAGCTCCTCATCATTCTCAAACACCCTCCAAAATTTTACATTGTCTGGCAGAGAGGGTCTGTACTTGACCTGAACATCATAGCTGGGCTTAGGGGGTAAAGGAGGAACAAACAGACTTGCAGAGACAGCCAAGGAATCAGCCAGGTGATTTAAAGCCCTAGGAATATATGACAGTTCAAAAAACATAAAGGAGTCTCTGAGTTTCCATACCTCATCCCTATAGGCCTTCAATCTGATATTTTTTGTCTGAAAAGTGTTGTTGACCTGTTGTATGATGAGGTCTGCATCTCCAAAAATCTTCATGCACATGATCCCCATCTCCTTGGCAGCTTTAACTCCTAGCAGCGAGGCTTCATATTCTGCTATGTTGTTAGTGGTTTTAATATCAAGCTTATAAGAGAGGTGAATGTTTTCCTTAGATGGGGAGATCAATACTACACCTGCACCTGCTGAGCTTTGAGTGCTAGCCCCATCAAAATACATGGTCCAGATTGCTATTGTTACTTCTTCGGGTTGCTGATAGGTGGGATTAGTGAGATGAACTGATGTATGCTGATTATCATCTATTTGCAAAATGCAAGACCCAAAATCAATGTCCACTGCATAGATGGGGTGATTCACTGAGTGGCTCTCCTTGCTTATAATGTATGCTAGCTGATTTTACCTGTATAGCCTCTTAGTCTCCCCTCCAAACATGGGAATGGTGGCATATGTGAGATCCATCTGAAGGGTGCCGCCTAGTCTTTTGCTCCATGATTGAGATAGCAAGAGGCCAAATTTCGGAGGAATATCGACCACTACAATGTCCATCATTACGCTTTTCGAAGGTAGCTACGTTAAGTTTATAGCAAGGGGTTTGATGAGGAGCAAGCACTTGACCTTCCTAAATTCAAAGGAGAATAAATCATGGTAGGGCTTGGTGATGCTGAGGCCAATCTCATCCATCACAACCTTTGGCATTAGGTTATGAAGGCTCCTAAATCCAACAGACAGTTATGGAGGATTTTATCATGGATGTTCAAGGATATATAGAATGGTGGGCAGGAGTCCTTTAGGTCTTCGATCATGGGGCCCAGCGTTACAACAGGCTTGTCATCTTGCAGGTTCACAAATTCAGTGTCACTGTGCACCTTGGGCTGAAGGGAATTCAGAATGGAGGTTTTGAACGCATCATTCTTCATTAGCTCAATTAAAGGGAAAGGGATTTTCAATTTTTGAATTTCAAACTCAAGGTTGAAGGAATAATGCAGCCTATCTAGAAATCTTACCTCATGAGCTGTAGATTTGAGTTGGAATTGATCAAGTATGGCTAAAGGTGCTAGTTTATGCAATGCTTTGGATGGGACAGCCACTTTCTTTGGTAAAACAACAACCTTTCTAGTTGGTGCAACAGGCTGCTTGACAAGTATAGAATTCTTCTTGAGGAGAGAAACTAGCCTAGACCTCAGTTTGTAACCTCCCTGACCATCAACCTGATAGACAGCCTCTTCAATGATCTGCTCATCAATCAGGCTTTCCTCATATTCTGCCTTTGTCAGAGAAGAATAGTCCACCTCATCCTCCATGCAGTGCATATTGTCTTCCGCTTCTCCTTCTTCTTCAATGAATTTTGGCTCTTCTTCTAATACAACATTTTGAAATGGAGCTCTTATCCTCTAATCTTCCCCTTGATTTCTCTCCCTTCTGAGAATTTGAACTGGGGGGTTTCCTCTTCTATAAGGAACAACATTTGGGTTTCTAGGAGCAAAGTCACTTGGCCCTTTACCCCTCGTAGGTAGATGTCCTTGGTCCTTCAACTTAGACATTTCAGCAGTCAAGTTATCTAAAAGTTTGGTCATTTTTTCAATCTTGTTCTCTGATTTCGAAGCCCCACTATAGTCTGTTGGCTACTTTTTCATGTCTATCTTCCCTTTTACCTTTTGAGATGCCAGAATGTTTAACTCTACCTCTAGGGCAGCATCCCGCATGAGTGATAAGGAAGCAGACCTCGTTTCTATGAGAAGTAAGCAAAAGTCAGAGTCAAAGGCATTTTCATAAGTTATCCTAGATGAGGTATCAGTGGGCTTAATTTCGGTAGGGATCTTGTTGTACATATTGTTGAATCTCTTGGTAAAGTTGGAGACAAACTCCCCATTTTCTCTTTTCAGGTTGCTGAATTCTGTGATATAGTAGAGGTGGTCCCTCCTTTCTCCCCAAGGCTTTAGGAAAACGTCATCTAGGGCCTCTATGTCTGCCACTGATCTGGCAGGAAGTTCCTTAAACCACTTCCTAGCCTGGCCATCTAGGCTTTGCACAAAAACCCTAGTCCATACATCTTCATGTTCTATGTTAATATTTTCAACATAGCTATAAAAAGCCTCTAGATGTTCTTCAACAGTGAAATCCCCTTCCCCTGTAAACGTAGGAATATACTTGAGATAATCCCCAGTAGGCATGGCTGTGAGGGGATTTGGAAAAATTAGGGGTGCATACCTAGCTACCAGGATCCTATCCATATTGGTCAATTGAGGGGCAGCCATATTGGAAATGGGTATGGACAGGGTTGTGGAAGGTAGCACTGATGAAGATACTTGTTGAGAAGGAGGTGGTATACTTATCCCAGTGAAGTCACCAGGGATTGGATCTTCATAAGCAGAAGTGCTTGAAGATGCTCAGCCCCTAGATTTTTCTGATGTATCTAAAAATTCCTAGGAATTAAGAGTTTCAGCAGAAGAAATAACAGCAGAAAGATTTCTTGAAATACCTGATGTAGCTTTTGGTGCAACACTACTGTTCTGTCTTAGTAAAGCCCTAGCTTTCCTCAAAATTTCTTCTAGATCTGAAACAGATGTTGTTGGTGGCCCCTTTTGGTTTGCTCTGGTACTTGGTCTTCTTGAAGCCACCTTATATCAATGGAGTCGCCAGATAGATGATTACAACCATAATAATGTCCAAGCTTTGTCTATCATGAAAGCATGGATCTATGTCGTCTCCCAGGGAAGCTGAGCTTCAATCTCCTCTCCCCGGCAACAGCAACAGTTTGTTATCACTCCAGGAAACTCCTCTAGGTTGTAGCTCGAGGATGCCTGGTAACTTACAATATTTTTAGGTTTTTCTGATATCGATCAAGTCAATTGACCTATATAACCTTTCCACTCTCAAGGCATGCATAAAACTCACTCCTTTACAAGGCTTTTAGTTGCAATTGCTCAAAAGTTCAACAATAAGGTGCAGGGATGTAGAACTCACCAGGCTGGCAAACTTACATACAAAACACATGCATATAAATGGCTAAATCCTGATGAGGATGGTATTTATAAATAAAATAGCACTAATAAACCAATAGGATGACAGCTATCAGTTTTTTAATCAATCTGAAAATGACCTAAATACACATTCAGGCATAAATACAGTAAAGAAAGAGATGATGGCTGAACAGATCACAACAAAAGAGCTTATATCATGAATAAGTAAAATGAGAAGCTTGAAAGCATTATCGGCTCATAAATCCTCGAAGTTGAACCCTTATTATAAAATCAGTCTTAGGCTTTATAGCCTTCTACAAAAAATATAGATCCTGAAAATTCGATCTGTTTACACCAAAAATACTTGAAAGTGATAGCTTTTTCATATTAGGGTTTCAAACCCTACCTAACTATTTGTCTATTTATTGCGAAGATATAGTTCACTGAGCGAATCATTTAATAACTGAAGTGTTTGATAGTGATCATGGGTGCTGTTCCAATGTAAATTTGCCGCCAAAAGCCAGCGTTTTGGCGGTTAACTGACGTGATCTTTCTTGTTTAATCCACTGAAATTTTCTACCTTGTCACCGATCGAAAGCTCTAACCTCTAACTCGTCGGCACCCCAAGCCTCAATGCTGCCGCAGTGTCGGTACCTCCAATGACTAACGTTGTGACGGTTTATGCATCGATGATCGGAAGTTCTGTCCTCTAGCCCATCGGCGCTTTATATCTGAATGTATCGGCACTTTCCATCACTAGCTTGTCGGTGATCAGAAACTATAATCACTAATGTGTCAGAACTTCTTGTATGAACGTGGCCGCAGTGTCGGAGCTTTAAACCACTAGCTTCGTGATCGGAAATTAGAAGCTCTAATCACTAGCGTCGCGACGGTTTCTACATCGGCGATCGGAAGCTCTTTCCTCTAACCCTTCGGCGCCTCAGGCCTGATTGTTGCTGCAGTGTCGGCGTCTCAAATTACTAGCGTCGCGACGATTTCTTCATTGGCCGTCGAAACTTCTTATCTGAATGCTATAATGTCAAATATTTAAACCACTAGCTTCGCGATCGGTGATTGGAAGCTCAAGCCACTAACCATCGTAATTTTAAATATGAGCACTGCTACAGTGTCGGCAATTTAAACCACTAACTTCCAAGCATCGATGATCGAAAAAACTAACCACTAATCTGTCGACGATTGGACGCTCTAGCCACTAAAACTCTTTGTCGGTGATCGGAAATCCAAAACGCTAACCATCGGAACCTTAAACCACTAGCTTTGCGATCGAAACTTCAAGCCACAAAATGATCGAGACTTCAAAACACTAGATTCTCCGTAGTGGCGGCGTCGTAGCAGACTGAAACTCCGAAACATTGGTGTAATAGAGGACTACACCTCCGATCGCTGTTTTAAAAATGTTTCGATGGCAGTCAAGAATTTAGCAGTACGTTTAACCGCCGAAAGGGTTTTCCACCTGTTATTTATCTTCCAACTTTCGGTGGCTAATGAGATGTTCTGATCCTCTCCCAAGCCACCGACTGTACCTTGTGAAATTTTCATCCAAATAAAAAACAGAGGCTTTCAAACTATCAGTGATATTCGTATCCCTCATTGCATGAATTAAATTCTTCATTCTATCGAAATAAATTATTTTGGGAGATAACAAGTCCACTAACAAATTGGTAAAGATTCTAAAGAAAGGAAACATTAAGGTTACATTTTCCCCTCATAACACCATTATAAGAACGATATATTCGATATAGATCCAAATAAACCTGGACCACTCAAGGGAGTCTATTCCATACCTTACTCACGTGGGAAGCTCTATATAAAGGAAACTATAATATCAATTGTAATAAGGTTGAGACCCACATTTTGTTGATCCAAAACATGATAGGTTTAAAAAATTGACCTTTGCTTAACATTCCCATAATACTACTCGCCAAATATGAATGGAAGTGATAGTGCAAATTGGCACTTCCACGTTTGTGATGATGATCTCTTAAGAAGACACATAAGAATCCAAGAATGATCATTAGCATGAACCTATCATCATGGAATAATATCTAACTTGATCCTATATGATGGTCTAAACCCTCGAAATATAATCCAATTATGTCCTAGCTGAAATCATTGAGTTTCAAGTCAAACTGAGGCCCCACACACCTTTCCCACAATTATGTCCACATTCCTTATTGCCATGTCATGGAACTTTATCACACGTTTGTCATTAATGGGTGTCATCAATGATAACCTATGCTCAACATTGGCCTCGACGTTGGCCCAGGGCTCGAGGGCTACGCCCTCAATCTCGCCTTTTTTCCAATGAAAATGTCCCTCAGGTTTAAATACAAGTTGAAATCTATAGTGTTAAGAAACACTTGCAGGAGTCCTGGCTAGGCGAGATCTGTGGAGGTTTGGATGGAGGAGAGGTCGGGGGTTCAATCCTCCCCAAGAACAATAGTTTTGGAAAACCAACTAATAGATACGCCAATCTGGTTGCCACATGCCACACTCTGATTGGTCCTTTCCTGCCACTTAACAAATTGCCATGGGTCCAAGTCACCTGCTACTTGTCATCTGGAACATCCACGTGGCCTCCAGTAGAAATTCCACATCACCTCCTTGTTGTGTATAATAATTGTGCATGCCATGTAGCACCTGTGTGTGTACCACGTGGCCTCCTTTTTTTCCATTTCTTAAAAATTATTTTTGTAACACCCCGGTTTTGACCCCGTTTGCATTAAATGTATATGATGTATATATTGTAATTAATCGTGGTGTGGAGCTACAACAAAAATCCCCACCATGGATTATCATTTTTATGTTCTGGCGATTAAACTCACTGCCGATGGTATTTTGTGCTACCCGACACATTATAATTTTGAACATCATGTAAATATGCAATTTTTTTAAAAACCCACAACCAGCTATGTCAATGCAACAAATAATGAGATGGGGGCATGATTTCCTAAGGATAAGGGGGGGAAATATTCAAACCTTTGGTGCCAATGGGGAAAAGCCAAATGTCAGAGGGAGAACCCATCAAACTATCAACTACCTTTCTTGTCTCATTCACCCAATCATTTATTACTGCCAGAAATTGGTTGGGGTTGGTTATTGCATGGGATGGGCAAGGTATGACAACCCAAATTCAAATTGGAGAAGCCATCAGTTGTTGGGAAATACGTTTTGACTCCTTGGGCAAGAAAAAACCCAAAAACATAGGCCATTCTCCCATGCTTCCACGTTTTCATGTTTTCCTCACCATTTTTCCTTCCCATGGGCTCTCTCAGGCATTCAGAACTTCCTATGTGTTTCATTTCAAGATTTTGGTTTTTGGCTTCAATTTCCCATGGATGGGAGGTCATTTTTGTAATGCCAGGGATTGGGTTGGGTTTCCTCACGTTTTTGGAGCTGTTAGTTCATTTTCCACTCAGGTTTGCAATTTCATCTGTTTTTACCATGGTTGTGAAGTGTTTTTGTTAGCTTCTAGTGGCCAGGATCTTTGCTTGGCGTTTTGGTGTTGTTTCCACATGCCCACGGTGGGGAATTTCGTTTTTTAGTGTTTCCCAATGAGTGGGAGAATAGAGCCATGAATTTTGGGTGCTGTTGAAGTCGTTTTGTCCACGTTAGGGCCATAAACAACTCTGGAATTCGAGTTGCTCAGGATGAGTTGTTTCTACTCAGTTGCCACACCCAATTTTGGTCTCTGTGGTGTTTTTCCTTTAATCCATTACTGTTATTGCTGTGTGCATATCGTTTGTTGTCCTGTGAACTGTCTTTAGGTGTGGAAATGGGGTCTGAGCTTGCTTGGCAAACCTGGTGTGTGCGGGAGGCTCACAAATAGAGCTAGAGGGCTGGCTTTCTTCTTTACACCCCTTGAATAGCACTGGAAGGGAAGGCATAGCCCAAGGGACTATGTAGCGGAGAAGGGAATGCTTCCTTGTGTTGGGTGTGTGTGGATGTTTTAGAAGTTAGGCTAGTTCTGGTGCAGGTTTCCATAGCTCTTGGATTGAGCTCACTAGTTTAGCAGCCAACCTTTCTAGCTCCCTGTTAGCCTGATAAACCCAACTGTGTTGGCTTGGCTAAGTTTTGTGTACCCTTGGATTTGTGTGAGCCTGTTGGTTTCCCCTTACTCCTTGTGGAATCATGCCCAGCTCAGGGGTGGCAGTGTTGCCGAGTGATTGATGAGCACACTGGCCTATGGTCGGGTGGAACGTTGCAGCAACGTAGCTGGTTGCAGGACAAGCTTCTTCTAATATAAGTATTCTTGTGTTTAAATCATTGCAACTGTGTTTATTTTATAAATCCATATGACCATGTTAAATGTTGTGAATGAATGAAATTTTATTCCGTTGTTTGATAATCATTTATGCATCTGTGTATGTTTAAGTTCAGTGCATTTTATTTTCATGTTCATGGGGATAGATTTCCCGGAATGATAGCATTATAGTCGTATCCTCTCGCCGATAGAAGGGTGGGGACGTGACAATTTTTACCTTTTGCCGAAATTTCCAAGCTCAATAACTTTCTTATCTGGAGGTCGTTTCACACTTAACAAACTCTTTCGAAAATTTCTTGACGAGCTCTATGCATCTGTAAGATTTTATTCACTTTTTGAAGACTTTCATTTTGATCGATCTTTGAGATCCTCCTGGATCAAAGCTTCCCATTGGGAAGCTTTTGTGCCACCAAAAGCATGAAATCATTCATAAAACATGTGAGAGTACACCGCCCTAACTCTTCCAGTCTCTAGCCACTGTGCTTTGCTTGGATGCATTCCTTTAAGCCCCACACGAAGAAATTCCATGTCACCTCTTCGTGAAGTCTGACCTTCTTATCAAGTATAACATATTCTTGAAGTTCATTGAGATATTCCTGAGCAAACTCATCAACAAAAGGTACTTTAAATTGTACATCTTGGTCCACAATCATAGGAGGCTCGTACAATTTCAAGTTTTCCACATTAACAATGGAATACATTTGCATATAAGGAGGAAAATCTAACCAAAAATCATTAGTACCAACTTTATCCAAAATTGTAAAAGGTCAATAGTTAATTAGTTTCAACTTTCTACCTTCACCTTGGAGTCAGCCCTTGCTGATATGAAGCCAAACTCGATCACCAAATTGGAAGTGATGATCCACACAATGCTTATCATGTCTTTCTTTATACTTGGCCTAACTTGATTCCATCTGTTCTTGCACTGTTTGATGAATCAACTGGATCTGCTAAATAAACTTCAAAGCTTTATTTGCATCAATTTGTCTATATTCCACTGAATCTCTCCCAAAAACAAAGTCTAAGGGAGACTTTGGAAAATACCCAAAACATGTCTCGAATGGAGAATTCTGTGTTGAAGAGTGTATGGCTCTGTTGTAGATATGTTGAACATAATGCAACTGCTCATCTCAACGCTTAGGATACTTAGCACAATACCCTCAAAGAAGATGTACAACAGTCTGATTGACCACTTTAATTTGTCCATCGGTTTGTGGATGGAATGTTGTGTTTTTCTTCAACTTTGTGTCCATAAGTTCCCATACATGTGACCAAAATTTCCCAAGGAAGCGAGAATCTCGATCAAATATAATAGAAGTAGGTAGTCCAAAATGAACCCATAAATTTTGGAAGAACAAATGAGCAGTCAACTCAGTTGTGATATGCTTTTTACAAGGCATTAGAATGCACATTTTCTTAAACCTATCCACAACAACATACAAGTAATCATGTCCTTTTCTAGACATTGGTAAC
The DNA here is from genome assembly GCA_001517045.1 of Pseudotsuga menziesii. Taxonomy (NCBI): domain Eukaryota; kingdom Viridiplantae; phylum Streptophyta; class Pinopsida; order Pinales; family Pinaceae; genus Pseudotsuga; species Pseudotsuga menziesii. The sequence continues at coordinate 96,374 of LPNX010294808.1, read as the reverse complement.
CCTACTACAAAATCAATTGAAACACTTTTCCATGGACGAGAAGGTACTGGAAGTGGAGTGTACAAGCCTAACTTTCTATTACTTGGCTTACTTGTTGCACACATAACACATCCTTTTACTTACTTGGACACAGTTGTTACCACCTGAGTTGCACTCAATTGGACTTTCAAGTGAGCCACAAAAAATGAACAAGTACTTGTTCAAATTCATAGTTCAAAAGTCCATTCAGGCCTTCCAAAGCCCTTTTTTCACCTTTTTACCACATGTTCATACCCTGCGGGGAGATTGTAAAAACTGTGCTAGCATGGATTTTTTGAAAAGAACTTGGCTTTCGAGGACTTAAACATCGATTCAGGTATTTCAAACTATTTTTCCTTGTTAATTATATGTTGTTGAATAAACGACTTATAATTTTTAAGTTTTTCACTTGCTCCTCCAAAGATGGAATAGTCGTCTTGGTGGTTAAACACTAGGAGTTTATTAAAGTTTATGTGTCAATGTATATGAACGTGCTAGACATTATTATTGAGTCATATGGACATGTGCTAGGTCCCCCTAGTTTTTTTTAAAGTTTCGTGAAAAATAATTTTTCCCGTAAACTTAACCTATTTTTTAATAGTTTAATTGAAAAAATTAAAAATGTAATAAAAGTGTGGTCTAGAGTATGAATTGGCCATGGGGGTGCTCGTTTTCATACTCAAAGCACTAACTTACCTAAGTTTTCGAAAAAGTATTTATCTCTAAAATTGAATATTACTTGAAAATGGGGAAAAATACCAAAAAATTAGAAAATAAAGGAAAAAGACAATTTCCTTAATCAGTGGAAACATGTTGAAGACATGTCCGAAGTTTGAGGAAGTTAACTAAACATCAAATAAGAGTTAACTGAGGATTTTAATCGGTATTCGGCATCAAATCTAATCAGTATGATTTTGCCATATCAAGGGGACTTTTTCTCCTTAAAATGGGGGAGTGTTAGCTTGTGCGGCAACCATCCGACATGTTTTGGAGATCCCAAAGAGAGGTTGCACCTACCTCTTGAGAGGTGGCGCATTTTTCTTGAGTGTAACTCCCTCTAACTTGCCCAAATCAAGGAATTAACTCCCTCTCAAACTCAAATTCGCCTCAGTCAACTTTCATAGCCCATGCGCCCCCTTTTGCTTGGTTTTTCTATATAATGAAGGCACCTTTCATTTGTAATGCATCAGAAGGTGGAACCTATGCTTACACTCATTGTAATATTTTTCTAAGTATTGTTAATAAGAGGACTTGGAGGCAATTTTTGTGTGGGGTCTATTGATGCTTGGATAGAGTTTGCTCTTAAATATCGAGGCAATCTGCATTGTTTTTATTTTATGCTTGCACATGTTTGGGATCATCTTGTCTTCATAGGGAATTTATATTTCGGTAAGAATAAGAAGTAATTCTTGATAGGTTGCTTTCTTATTGTAGGTTGTAAGAGACTACTTGATAATATACGATACTTAGTTTGAATATATGTTTACTAGGTTTTCTCTTATCAAATTACACAAGTATTTTTATTCCAATTTGCACGTGTTGAAAGTTCTTTGCAGGAAATCTAAGCTGTAGTATTGATGAGTGAATGGGATCTACCTTTTCTTCAATTTCGAAATAAGAGAAGCATTATCTCTATGAAATCACTAACAAGGTGTTTTCTCTCATTTTATTATCTTTCTCAACCTTGGTTCCTCAACTTTTGATCCACAAGTCTTTTGAAATTTTATTTCGGTTCAAAGTTCATTTTTGTTCTTAGATATATATTTTAAATCCATATAGAGAGTAGATCTAAGTTCCTAAAGTCTAGATTTCTAGTGTTCTTTAAATTTAAAATCTAAGATCTAGATCTAACACTTTTCTTGCAAGTTTAAAGTTTAAATCTAAAGTACTTGATTAAGAGAATGTTTTGAGCTTAAATTGTTTATCTAGCATTTAGTGTTTTCTTGTTTGATTGCCATTCTCTTAAAGAGGCAAGCAAAGATCCTAAGAAGACAAGCTCTCTAGCTTGTCTCACTTAGTTAAATTTTACAATTTTTATTGATAGTTCAACTTAGAAATTTTTAGGATTTTGTGGAGGTTGTTCAAAGACGCTCTTAAAGTGTCTTTGAGCATCTTTTACATTTGATAGCTTGCTTATTTTTGCAGGTTTAACAAAAAATAAAAGGAAACTATGGTCGTTTTGCGAGAAAATGGACCATTAAGAGCTCAACAGAGTTCCCCTTTCACCAAAAAATCTTCTTCTCTATCAAGTTGTAAGCCTTTAGATCCAAGTTATAAGGACCAAAGTGCATTTCTATAGAATTGTAATAATTTTAATAAGGTTTCGAGTTGGCTCTTAAGAGCCCACTCCCCGTTTTCACTTAGGGGGATCCGTGTCGGTGTGATTTTTTGTACTACGACTTTTTTCTTTAGTTTAGGTTTGCATTCTTATTTAGTCATTTATTTTAATTCAAGGAAATGAAATACTAACCCCACGCATTCCCGAGTTACGCGAAAGGAGAAAGAGATTCGTTGTAGGAATAACCAAAAAACAATTTCGTTATTTTTTATTTTTTTATAGCATTTTAATATTAACCCAGGTGTGCTCTCTCGAGTACCCTAAAGGGGGGAGAGAGATTCTCGGCCGTGAGTGGCTTGTTAATAAAGATAACGCCTAGTTTTAATAAAACAAACCAAGGACTCCTTCCCCGTATGCTTTGCACCGCTGCAGCTCGTTTGATCAGTTGGTTGTAACCAGAAAGTGATACGAGTAACTAGATTTAATAGGAAATACAAATAAGCAATTTTCTTGAGAACTCGAGAGGTTGCATAGGGTAACTACTACCTTGTCGAGGGGCTACTCCAAGCAGGTTCATCCTTGCCCCCTTAGACACTTGGTATTACCGCTTTAGCGCTCAGTTCAAGAAAACTTGACTTGTTGGGCCAAACCCCAATCAACCCACTCCTTAATCAACTCATCTAATAAATATAAACACTTACCAACGAGACACTGCAATACCTTCACTGAGACTACAGTGGCAACCCTTATACACAAGCACTCCGTATTCATTGGCACTACTCTTCCGCATTTTTATGGTTAAATCAATTTTCACATATTGTCATGAATGGTGTTTAAATAATCAATGTTGTTATTATAATTCATTTGCAGTAACTCGTTGTTAAGGTTTTAATCCATTTCACGTTTAACTCCTAGATTTAATACTTCTTTCGTAGATTAAAAAAACATAGATTTTCGTTTACTACGGACCACCCCCCTTGGCTTCGCTAGGATTCAACCTAGACAAGGACCTAAGCATCAAGTGACAACACTTGGCTCGAGCTTTCCCCCAAGGTCGCACCTAGTGGCTTGAAGATTTATGTCACGTGACCGAGGTGCAAATTAGGCTATAGCAACAGTATCATTCAATCAAAGCCAATAACAAAACTTTTGTAATTGTGCTACATCTTTTTTTCCTCCAAAATGTCATGAAATGAGAGAAGTATGAGCTTCTCTTACCACATGCACTCTTTCACTTTGTGGAATACAAATTTTTCCAAGATGATACAACAACTTGTCATTTATATGATAATCCAATTCTTCATTTTGAGAGCTTTGCATTAGTGATTCATATACTTCTTTAAAGTCTTCATCCTTAGTATATTGTTCAATATAACTTGAATGTACGAAATAACTTTGTTGAATGACAATAGAAGCACTTATTGGAGGTTTAAATAACATATTTGTACCTTTGTTCTGAATTCTTTTCTTATCCTTAATAACCAAATGAAATAGTTGTAGAAAACCCATCCACCTCAAATGCCTTGATTGTTGTAGCTTAGTTTGTGATTGAACATATTGTAGTGGTTAACGATCAGGATGTATGATTGTTTCTTTACTCATTAGGTAATATTTCCATTTCTTTACACTTTGTACTAATGCATACAATTCTTTAACATAGTAGGATAGTTGATTATTGTTTTAGAGAAGGTTTCAGAGTGATAGCATATTGGTTTTTTATGTTGCATTAAGACTACCCCCATGGTATAACCACTAGCATCAGCCTCTATCTCAAATAATGGAATATTTGCATTGGGTTTTCCTGTAAGAAACAGATTTGTACTGTTTCATTGATATCAAAGCCAACCCTTCCTCGGGATTGTGCTCATTCGTCTTTTAGCCAAAATTTCAGATTTTGTTTGGTAATTTTCAGAGATTCTCCGAGTTCAAAGGTCTTTGACCTTACTCCTGAGAAAAATAAATAATAAATAAATAAAAAAGAGAAGTTAAAAAGAAGGGGGAGAAAAAAAAGAAAGGGGAAAAGAAGAAAAAAAAACAAAAAAAGGGAAAAAAACAAAAAAACAAAAAACAAAAATCAACCCATTATATTATGAAACAACACTTGTTTTTTTTATTATTAAAAAACCATTACATTAATATTTTATTATTATTATTATTATTATTATTATTATTATTACTACATTGTATTAATAATTAGTATTATTATTTAATAATTGTAAAAATTACAATTATTAATTACAAAGAGCAGAATATTACACCTTTGGTGTGACCATTTATTATTATCGAAGGAACAAATACCAAAGTCAAAAGCAAGGGAAGATTTGTAAAGAATATTTTTTTCTCCAAGGAACAAATTGAAAGAATAGAAAACTACGTTGAAAAGTATTAATAGCAAGCAATGACAATTACAAAAGCAGAATTGCAATCACAATTACAAGCAGTAATGGTTCAGTTAGAACATTACAAAGCGACCAATAATTATCTACAATGCGAGAGGAATACGCAAGAATTGGTTAAAATACTTCAAGAGCAAAGGAATCATACCTTGGAATTCCAAAATCAAATGTTGAAAAAAAATAATGAAGGTCTCAAAAAAATGTTATCAGATAAGGATGAGAAAATATCACATTTGGAAAGTCATAAACAAAACCTAGAAGACCAGATCAAAAAGTCAAAAAATGACGAAAAGTCACCCTATAGAAACGATAACGACTTCGAAGAAGACAAAGCGCTTAAACAAGCTCATTAAGGACAAAGATAGTGAATTAGTGCAAGCCCATACGAAGTTAGAAGATCAAGATTCAAAGATGTCAACATCAACAACAACAAGAAAAACTCCAACAGAAGTACGACGACATTAAAAAACGCACAAGCTAGAAATTAAGAAAATCAATGACAATTTAGCAAGCAATACCGAAGAACTATTTCGACTAAGAAGTCCTAACAAGACAATACTCACGAAAATCAAGAAGTTGAAACATAGTCGAAAGACATAGCTTTCCAATGAAGACCTCGAAGGAAGATTATTAGAAAAGAAGGAAGAAAACTAGCGCCTAAGAAATCTTAATCAAGTACTAGAGGAACAAATCAGTAAGTTAAAAGAGGACAAAGTGTCACAAGACGATAGGTTCGAGAAAATTCAGAGTAATAACAATCTACTGGAGAACAAAGTAGCTAAAATTTAGAATGAAGCATCCAGACTTTTTGGAAAATAAATTCAAGTCGAGGAAGAAGAAATAAACACAAATTCAATCTTCGTCATAGTTCAGAAGGAAGTCAATCAAGCAGATAAACAAACAACAAAAACTCCTTATGGACACCCCAATTACGGCTTCTCAAACATCCAAAAGTAGAAAAACTCCTTGGGTAAGGGTTCCTAGCTTGGTTAACCTCTATGCTTACCTACATTCATCTAATTTACCTTCCCAAAATTCAACCTTGTCTCCCAATTCGAATTTCTAAGTTATGCACAGTTAGGTAATGGACATCAACAACAATAGCGAGAACTCTACGTAGTGTAGGAAACAAGTATGAGAGAATGATAGATTGAGTGTTGACTCCAAAGGATATGAGATGATGGTCAAAAGACAGTTGACATAGCTTCTGACCATAGAAGAAAATGACTTCTTACATCTGACAAAGTTGTCACCTCCCCCATGCTTCAATAACTACATGAAGTGACTTTCTCTACTAACCTCACACATGCATTTAATGATTAGGTCTAATAGTCAAGATGAAGTAATTGGCTCATTTAAAGCACATGGTAGATTTTGGATGAGTTCTAAGATTGACACTTGGAAACATAAGATTTAGTTTCTCCATAGGCCCCCTTTCATCTTCCCGTCTGGAGGAATCATAGCCCCTCTAGTGCTCTTTACAAAACCATCTTAAACCATTTTATTATTTTCCAACGTAATATTTACATACATTTTGAATTGGTATGATAAGCCAACCATAGGGTCTAAATAAAAATATATACATCATACATGCCTAGCCATTCACTAGTCAAGCCTTGGCCATGCACTTCGAACTAGGAATCCATATTAGCATATTTACAAAATTTACATAATTTTTATTAAATTCATTTCAAGTCAAAATTGGGGGTATTACAAGGGCCTTTATCAAATCATTGGGTATATTGGTCATGAAAAACCACTATTTCTCTGTTTTTGAAAAGATGGAGCAAAATAGGTCTACACTTGTCTATTGAGTTTGTAGTTTTCCTTAATGGAGTTGAAATGTCACAAGTTTCATCAAACTCCGAGCTAAGTTGCTCTTGTTATGGCCAAAACATTTTTTGGGCTTCATACATTTTTTTAGTGTTTTCGTATTGTTGGCGTGACACCTTGATGACATGGTGTGACAAGTGATAGCCCATGTGGCAATAGATCCTAGCATGTCATCACCTAGAGTGGCCATGCCATTCCCTACCTCTTCCATGTTATTTTTCATCTACCCTTGCAAATGATGTGGATCATTCCTCACAACTTCCATTGAGAAATCTCAGCCATTCGCGACATTCAACATGCTTGTCATCTAACCAACAGTCCATCCCCACAAATGGTGTAAATTCATCCACACTTAAACTTTTAATCTTGGCCATTAACAACATCAAACACAATCAAACAATAACAAATTAGGCCTCTATGTGAAAGGTGTAGATTCATCCTTGCAAGTTCCAACTTTTAATCATGTGCATTCCCAACATCAAACTCAAACGAATGATAAAAAGGTATGTCTCCCTATGAATGGTGTAGATTAATCTGTGCACTTTGCAACTTTTCATTTTGACCATGAAACTTTGTTCTTAAAGGTTTTAGTAGTGTAAAAATCTACTTGAGAAAATGAGTGATAAATAGCAAAAAAAAACGAGATGGTGAAAAAACAATCAACATAACTTCTGACCATAGAAGAAAAGACTCTTACAACAGTCATAGAAATACATTCATCCCATGCTTCCATAACTACAGGAGACTTCCAACTTCATACATGCATTCAATGATTGGAATTAAAAAAATCAAAAGAAAGTAATTGTATTATTTAAGGAACATGGCAATAAATATATGAATTCTAAGGTTAACACTTGGCAATAGAGGTTTCAATTTCCCATAGACCATGTCTTTCTCCCCTTTAGTGAAATTATATTGAAAAAAAATACACCTCAAGACATTGGATCCCTCTCGATGCTTGATGGATCTGTGTTTAAGATGAATCTATATTGGTTTAATACATTCCAAAGGTCAAATCTAGCGGTATTACATGTTTATTTAAAAAACACATATGCTCTCAATAGTTACTTAGCCTCATCTTGGTTGAGAACACTATTAGGTCCATGGAATAAAAAAATGTTCATGAAATAAAAAAACTATTGATTTGTCTTTTGAACAACTTAAATGACTCAATAAAATCAAAGTTAAAAAGCGGACAAACTAAACCTTTTTAATGAGTTTTTTTTAGCAATGCAAATTTCTACCTTGATCCATTCATTTTTGTGGAATTTAAGATTTGTACCTTCTTTAAATAGGCTAAAACCAAGGAAAAATTTAGAGGCAAAATTTAGTCCATGAATTAATGTTCAATGTTTTTTTTGCAAAACAAAGATTTGATAATTTCCAATTTTTTTTATAATGAATTGCCTAATTTTCATAGTATAAAAATATTTTGCTTTAAATATCACCAAAATTGTCTAAAAGCAATATAAAATCCTCAAAAAAATAAATATTTTTATAAAAATAAAGCTAAACATTTTATGCTTAATAATTTTAAATAAGATTCATCAAAATTTGTATACCAAGGAAATTATGATTCCTTGATAAAATTCACGATTAAAAAGTTGAATTTATCCACTTTTAAATTACTCAAATAAAACCTTCTATAAACAAAAAATAGTTATATACTTTTTCATAGTTTAATAAAATTAATCTAACGAATTTTGTATCTGATGTAAATGCCAGGCAGAAAGAAAAGTGGTATATGATATCCTCATTGGGAATATTTAGTAACGAATTTTGCATCTGTTGTAAATGCCAGGTAGAAAGAAAAGTGGTATATGATATCCTTATTGGAAATATTTAGCCAAGTAATAACAATATGGGCAAGATATTTTTTATTTTAAAAATATATTATCATAGGAGCTTCCAAACTTGAGCAATAGCTCAATTTCTTGCAAGCCAAAGAATTAGTACTACCGAACATCAAATTCTTCCATTATAATTGGATATTTTGGGGGAAGCCGGTGAATTTCAATTGATTGGATATTCTATGGATCACGAAATGGTGTTTTAAACTCACATTTTCTGAAGATGGAATTTATTTATTAATTAATACAACATACTTAGCTATCTATTGAAAGCGGTGGGAAAATCTAAAACATTATATAGTTAAATTGTCTTTTTAACAAGCAAACGTAGGCAAAGTAAAAATGAAACTTAACCACGTGCTAATGCCCAGACTTTTCATCTTAATCTCCACCCATTATGTTGTTCATATTTGGTGCTCTATAAGTGAATACGTGCAATACCTACTTAAATTAATTAAATATCCAAGGACATAAACTCAAAGGCATAACAATACAAACATTGATTCATCTTTCTAGCCCATATATACAGTGAATCCAACAAGTGAGCCTCGTGATACCATGAACATCTTGATACAAAAGTGAAGCTAAATTATAATTATTTTACATTAATGATTTGGTACAGAATAAGCATGGACTGAAATAAATATATCATCATATAGAAAGTTACTTAGACAATTTAAGGCAATTATCACAAGGATTGGGCCCATTCTTGCATTTGAGCCTATTATAGTTTTCACCAAAGTAATCGAGAAGCATTTGCCTTCTGCACTGGACCTGCATTTCCACATCAAATTTTAAAAACACATCAAGATCCATAAATAAACAATTGATGATCACCTTAAAAGTTTATTTGGATTATAATTATTTCCTTCATAGGTACCATAATCCATATATGCATGACAAGGCTAATGAATATGGTTATAAAATAAGACAACATCGTCAATAGCAATTCAAATGCTTTATTCCAGGATATCTGATGTAAACAAGAGACCTATTTTTCACATGTAACTTGAACAGATGCTATTAACTTGAATTCAGTTCACATATAACTTGAACAGATGATATTAAATCGAAATTAGATATTTACAACTTAAATATCTTCCATTATAATCACAAGTTTTGGTGGAAGCCATTAACCTGAATTCAGATCACATATAAATTGAACAGATGCTATTAACTTGAAGTCGGATATTTGTAACTTTAATTTCTATTATAATCACAAATTTTGGGTATTGGAAACCATTTTGAGGAATAGATTAATTTTACAAGATTTAGATATTCAAATGAGAAAAGTTGCAAGTGAAATATTTATACATTTTTACGTCTATGATTGGTATTATACCACCAAATATCTGCTTATGAAAACTCTCATTTAAGAGGTTCTGCAATATACAGAATTTTGGCCCATATGAGTACAATGGGTGAAGAAAAACCAATAGATGCAACATATCCAATCTTATCGTATGGAAGCTGAATGCACTTGCTTATTACGTACCTACCTGTGGACCTAAGGTAATATTTAATGTTACTTTTCTTTGTTTATTGCTAAACATTTTGAATCAATTGTCTACAGAGTACTTTGAACAAATGGTTATGATATAGTTATAAGCGCACTGAATAAAGTCAAGCACACACATTGTCGATTGAGTGCAGATCGGGTGATTGGGAGGAATATTGTTATACTCCCCACCTAGGTTCAAATCTCACTATGTGACATGTTATGTATCGAGGGTTCCTTGATTCTTAGTGAATATCAAGAATCCGTATATTCCAGTTGAAAAAAGTCAAGCACACACGTCGCTCAAGAACTACAAGGACTTCAGTATGAGTGCGGCACCCAACAAGAACACCCAAAGTGCATTGGATGCTCGTTGGATATTGGTGAAAGATAAACCACGAATTTTCATGAGAAACTCACCTTTCTTGCATAAGCAAGAAACTACTCACTTATTTGAAAAGTTTCCCATAAATTATTACAAACAACTCTTTTAATGGGCCAGAACAACTTTCTTCTTTTATAAGAGGAATAACTTGATAATGACTTCAGACTCTTCCTCTTCCACCAACCTCCTCATTAAGATATTATAGAGTATAATTTGGCAAAGGACGCCCCCTTCATTACTATACCACTCTTCTCATTCTGTTGTGTTGGTTGCTCTCTTTGCTCCTCTAACAATCACCAGAGTTCTAGATGACAAAAAGACTAAATAAACAAAGTTGGAATAACATTGGAGCACTCCGATGGGAAACATGATTTCTGTTTGGTTTGTTGACATGCTCTTGGGTTGGGAGTTGTGTCGTCCCTTAATTCTAAATATTTTTGTTCCAACCTTGAATTGGTCGAGCCTAGAAATGAGACCATGCATTAATAGTGGCTAAGACGTTCTTTGGAACATTCATGATCCCCATGATCAGCTAATATTTTGGGTTGGGAGTTGTGTCGTCCCTTAATTCTAAATAGTTGTGTTCCAACCTTGAATTGAACAAGCCTAGAAATGAGGCCATTCATTAATAGTGGCAACATTAATGAACATTCATGATCCCCATGATCAGCTAATATGAACCTCGCAAGCCATGGTGAGATTGTGGTTGTTAATATGTATGGAGCTATGCTACAGCCTTGTGCTTCACCAACTCAAAATCAAATATGATAGTAAGCACAAGATTCATGTTGCTATATAATATTGCTCTAATGATGCAAGAGCATATTGAATTATGCTTGATTAGCATCTCAAAGATATTGACAAGTGAAGTGAATGCATACAAAAGATACAGATCTAAAGGTGTGGACAATAAGCAAGCGCACAAGTGGAAATGTTAATGCAAAAAAGCATACACAAGGAGAGACGGATTGATGCACATGAAGAAGTTAAAAGGTCCAACACAGGAAGTCAAGGTGTTGCAAGTGGTAATAAAGACAAGCCTAGAATGGGTGGAAGGTCAAATGTTACAGGCGAGAAGTTGAGGTCCTTGGAAAGCCAAGAGCCACATATAGACAATATATAAGGATGCAAGAAGGAAATTAAGTAGACCTTGAGAGAATTAGTTGTAATGAAGTTGAGTCAGATTCAAAAGAAAGAGAACTGGTCCTCGAGAAGATAGCTTCAAATGGAGGAGGTCGTACCTTGAAGAGAACACAGAGGAGGCACCTATAGACATTTTCAAAAATGCCCCTTTTAAAATTCCATCTCAACCTTAGGTTTACCGTGAGCTTTCAGCCTTAGGGCTAATCTCAAATATTAAATTACAACAGTAATATTTCTCTTCCCTTCAACCCAATTTCACCTGATAGCTCAAGAGAATAAATACCATATAACTGTATTTCAATACCACAATGCTACATCCCTTGGGGCACACTTTTCTAGGCATATAACAGATCTGAATCCTCCAACAGTAATTCTGCTCCTTATTCTTCAAACCGTGTTAAATCACTTAAACAATTCAACTATATCTTATGTCAAATTAACATGAACAAGTGCTGGAATCCACTGAATCAAGATGATAACATAGGTTGAAATTCAAATCTACAAGTACACAATATTTGGACAACTCGAAATTTCAAATATATACAAGAGATGTAGTACAAGTACATACCACGACTTTATAACAAAGCTGGTACAAGTCAAGTTCTCCAAAGCCTAGCTAGGGAAACCATATAAATCCCTAGCCACCAACTCCTCCTACCTAGAAATCACTGCTAACCAAAGTTGGTCACTCCACCAAAGATCCTCAACAAGCTAGCATCACCATCGGCAAGTCTCCTTGGCACCTACACTTGCATACCACAAGTGTCAAGATGTCTCATTCTTTTCTCCTCCACAACAAGCATACCAAGTAGCACAAGGGTTTTCTATACCACAAAACCCTACTCTTCTTCTCTCACAAGAGCTACAAGATAAAATGCTTCATTTTCTCCTTTGGGGTTCATTCCAAACACTAGTTTCTTTGCCTCCTTATGGTGAAACCCTAACTAAACTATCCCTTGAAATTCCTCCAAGAACCTAGCATCCAAGACAAAGAGAGCAAATGCACATGAAGGAGAATAAAAGAAGACATGTTTTCCCTAGTCTCGCATCTCTATCTCAAGCATGTGAGAACATGAGTGAACAAGTACAAGCAATGAAAAGACTCTCCTTCCTTTATTTGTATGAGGTGAGGGAGGCCTACAATAAAAAGTGGACCTACAAGGCTCTAAGGCTAAATGCTCCTTAAGCAAGGTCAAATGCACCTCCTCCAAAGCTATGTTGTTGGAAGTGGGGAGTGGGGAGCAAGACCGAAGCAAAAAGCGAAATTTTCAAAAGCTCCTGTTTTGGGAGCGTTTCGAGAGCGTTTTTTATATAGTATATATTTTATTATATTTTGATGGCTTTATATCTAAAAAACATGTAGGATGTTGAATTAGCTGTAGAATACATGGATTAAACCATATAACATCAATCATCTAGTACTTATAATTTATAACATTATCATCAAATGATCAACCATAAAAACTTTTATAGGAGCTTGGCAAACAAAGGAGGTACCATAACATTATCATTAAATGATTAACCTAGTATAGGACCTTTTAGTATATGAGCGTGTCGAAAGCGCCTTGGGAGCGTGCTTCCAAAACTGGGAGCGTTTTAGGAGCGAGCTTTCGAAGGAAGCAAGCTTCAGGAGAGGGAGCGAGGGGGTGGGAGCGCTTCCACGCAACATAGCTCCAAACGACTCAAATGGTCCAGCATTCCCTCCTAATTCATGCGTACCTCCAAGTCCACCCCACCTACATGATCACTCCTCAACCCAAGCATCCTCAAGTCAAGTAAAAGTCTCCATGCAAGCAACCAAGTGTCTCCATGCCATCTAGAGCTCAACGTCCTACAAGATGCTAACACACCTCTTCCAAGGCAAGTCGACCTCCCAAACAAGCAAGCAAGTTCCATGTGTATCTTCATGAAAGAAAGCCACCAAGCTACCCATGTCTCCAACATTCCAAAGAAGAATGCTACACAAGCATCAAGTCAAGGTCTAGCAATCCATGAGCAAGCTAACTCCAATGTGTCAATCCATCACAATAAAACCAAGGGTAATCACCACACCATGCACCCCACATCACATGAAGCACCCCCAAGCATGGTGTAAACACTTTCAAAGTAACCATGAGTGCTAACAACATGGAGAGTTCAAGAAGAGGAGGAAACCAACAGGTGGGTGTGTGAAGAATAATGGAATTTGATCGACTTCATGCCAAATACTGAAGAATAGAAAGGAGGTGGAGCATTTATGGATTTTACAAAGTACAATGATGAGAGAAGAAATCCAAACTTGCAAACTCTATAGAGTTGAGTACCATGTGTGCTTGGTCTATGGAAGGGGAGCAGAGACTTGAGAGATAGTAGAACTTGTGAAAGCACGAGGGCATATCTTATATTTAATCTTTTGTAACCCTAATAACAATGATACGAGAATACCTTATTAACAATTTTGTTGTGACTTATAATTTTGTCTTGTATTTTTATTATTTTTCCTTCACTACATCATTGTGTTTGGTTTAGAACAACATGCAAAGCCCTCAGTTAGGACTTGTTATCACATCCATAGTATTTGGGCTACCATGATGCAGATCATCCTGTCAAAAAGACATGCCAATCCATTTTACATGAGATGAGTATTTATTTCCTCATTAGTGGTGGAGCTATATTTCCAAGCTATTCAGAGCATCCAGAGCAGTATTCCAATATTCCATTGTTATTTATGTGCCTTGCATGGCCTATGACATGTACTAGTTGTGGCATGGTTAACTTGGTCAGAGCAGTAGAGCTAGGAAGGTGATGTAGTCCTTTGCCCTTGTGCACTCAAAGTTGGTCTTCATGGTTACTTTTAGTGACAGGTATATGGCCGAGCGAGTATACATGTTGCATATGGGTATTACTTTTTGTCTCTCTTGTTCATATTGGTAGCTTTAACTTGACATATATGTGACTAACAATGATGATCGAGATCTATATATTGGTTTTTTTTGGACTGATAGTTGTGAACAATTAAGTAGTTTGAATATTAAGACTATGTTATATGCTCACTTTTCTAGTTGACTTAGTACAAAATTGATCATTCTCGGTCTTGTCTGGCTCCATTTTCATTCTCCTTCCACCCATCTGTTTCTTCCATGTTATAGTTTTCAATCCTCAAATTGGATGAGAGTTATGGTCTTGAAGATTCTCCCCACCTTGACCTCTTTGCTGGATAGACTCCATGTTTACTTGTGTTTCGAATCTAGAGTGTGTGGCCGCATAGTTAGACTTGTTGATCTGCTCCCTGTCAATTACCCTTTATTGTTGAGGTCTAGTTAGGATTGTGTTGTCCACTGGATCGTATCCTTTAGACTTCTAAGCAAGTACTCCCCAAATGCAGATGTGGGACAAATGCTATATCAAAATGACAAGCCAACTGCAATTAGTTATGTTATTAAGCACTTGGCCTAAATGAAATGAAATCAAATAATTCTTTCTGTAGCTAATCAATGGCCAAGGGATGAGCACTTATCCTTCGTATGATGTAAGGCCATTTGCCCCCACAGGGAAACAGGGCGGTAACTCCATTGCACCTATGGACGATGGTGGGCAATGGAGGTAAGACAAGTCATTATCTGAGGCCCACAAGGCCTTTCAAGGCACTTTCCCTTGAAGGCCGGCTAGTGAAGGAGAGACCATGCTAGATAAACGTCGAATGTGAAATGTTGCAAAGTTCTATTAATTGAATGTCATAAAGGATGCTTGCTAGAACCTACTAGAGGCAGAGGCCTTCTAAGCACTCTAACCATTTGTGAGACACTTCCCTCCCTAGTGTCCTCTATCCAACAGATGTCACTATGGCTTCCATTTTCCCTGTCATTTGAGAGAGCATCAAGTCTATCCAATAGGTCAATAAATCATTAAGCCTAACCTTGTTGAAATTGTTCCATCTAAGTCGATTTTGTGTTGTGATTGTATTGATCACCATTGCATCATGTTATTAATGCTTGAGTTGGCTGTTAATGTGAGTAAGAGGGCACCTTTCACCCCTCATGCATGCAGGATCATTCAATTCTCAGTTTGGCTATCACTTCGACCAGTTTTGACTTGGTCAACCGAGTTTGACTTGATCAACATATTGGTCCCGCAGGGGATTTGGCTACAGTGGTTCAAGATTGTGTATTTGGTACCCATGGACGTCGATTATTTCATTCCATGCTTCAATTGGTGACTATTGGCCATAATTGATGAGATTTTTAATTATTATGGTTATTTTTGGCTATATTTTTGTTATTGGAGATGGATTGGCTTACATATTGCTATATTAATGGATCCATGGGGTGCTGGTAGTCATCCTTAGGGGATTTGAGGTCTCTAATTTCTTTGGTACACTTAGATCAATGATTTGAGCAAAGGAAAAGGAGTTATGAGAAGATTTTTCTTCCAACAGTTTGTATCAACATTTTTACTGTATAAAAAGTGACCATGGCTCCAACTAGGAAATCGATTTGGCTTGTATAGGAAAGGAAATAGCTTGGACATGATATTTTATGTTATATATATGGTCTAGGGACCACACTTCATGTTTATATCATTCTTGGGGACCACACTTCATGTTTATATAACCCTTGGAGACCACACTTGTTTTATTCCGAACCTAGGGAGGATGTCTTCTCCATGGGGGCGCACTAGATGATGGGATCACTTGATTGTCACATTGTATTATCATATCATTGTACTTGCCGGTGCCTTAGGGAGACTTAGACCCCTAGGAAACCCCCCATATCACATGCTTATGTTACATTGTATACCATATGGCTACGCATGGGCACATTAAAGAAATCAACCCCCCTCTTTAGATAGCTCAATATGGTTGTAGTGAGATTCTCTCCACCGTTGACTGAGTTGGTTATGTTTTGATCCTAGTCATCCTCATAAGGATGCTAGGGATCTTGCATTTGGATCTCTATATAAGAGAGATCTCACTCATTAAGGGGACTTTTTGGCTCTTGATTGATAATAGACAAGAATTTCAATTTGGGCTCTACTTGTGGATTTCATTTTTGGATGTTTAAAGTTTATGTTGCATTGATCTTGCCTCTATATTGGTGACCTATCTCCCATGTTTTGGCATCTATTATCCTAATGATTGTATGTGGGAACAAGATCGATTTCGTGAGATAGTGACTTGGTAGAAATCATGTAGACAGAGGATTTGCCCTTCCAACTTTCTCAAGTACTAGCTTGATCAATTTATGGGAAGATAGTATGCCTAAGATGATTACAAAAGGTTTTAAATGTGGCACACTATGGGGTGAAAATTAAGCCAAGGGTTTGTTCAAATTTGGGATTGAGATATAGATCCCCTAGCTTGATGAAGTTCACGATAAATTTAAGAGTCTTTGATGTGAATGTGTCTGTATACTAAGAACATTCAACCATCATGAAAAGTGTGAGTGTCAAAGTTTAAGCATGTGTATGATTATCTGGATAAGAGCTACCCCACTAACTCTGGCTTAGGACAAGTAGGAGCACCATGCCACTATAGCTCTCTAATCTACATGCTAGGTCCAACAATGATGCTCAGCCCAATCTCTTAAAGCACTAACTAAGGAGGATTCCATCATACCCGACTACCCAAGTATGTGAAGAGTAATCTTCTTGAATGTTGTATTCGGTGTGCTACGGTGACAAGACAATCGATAGGCAAATTTCAGTTGCCCTAATGGGGCCTCTGATATATGCAAGGTACGTGGAGCCCAATTATGTGTCCAAGTCCTATCTAATGTGATACTACTCAAATGGGGTATCGGTAGGAGTTATAGTAGTGGCCAACACTGTCCCCTAGAATCTCTAGGACAAACTCATGCTTAAGTACCTACTGTGTTCACAACCAATATGGATCCCCAACCACAAATTTACTACCTAACAACAAGTCCTTGTTGATCTTTATAGACGTCGGAACACATCTTCTACCTCAAAAACCACAAGAGTTCACAATGATATCCCATATGCCATATCTCCAGTGTTTCAGTATGTCCAATGTTTATTATGAGAAATACTACTTAAACATCTTTGAGAATCATGTCATGAAGATTAAGTATCAACAATGTGTAATGTCACTTACTAGTATAAGAATTAAAGGATATTTGTTCAAGTTTTGAAACAATAAGTGTGAAATCTTATAGCTTACCAAATCTGACTACTATTTATTCACTGATTTATACCCCAATCTTAATTAAACACATAAAACAGAATAAAAAATAGCAATATACTGATAAGCAACCATAACAAAGAAAACCACAACACAAGATGTACCCTAGAAACCCCAACTGGGGAAAACTAGCAATCAATTTGTCTTTATTGCAGATTTGTTGAAACAACATTTACAACACCAGGCTACCAGATAAACATACCGGATCTTAGTCACTCCTAACTCTCCCTTGCTGCAACTATGCCCAAACCCTCAACAAAAACGAGAAACCTCAGCTTGAGTGAATCACTCACTCCAAGCCTATGAGAGACTCCCTCTCTCAGATCTGATCACTCACTGATCCCTTACCAACACAAGTGATTAGGCTCACTCTTGCAATTTGTGGTGACTAGAACACTCTCCTTAGACTCGTTTTATAATATTCACTTCATACAAATATCATGGTCAATACTGTGGGCCACCAAATACCATTGACCCTTTTACATAAAGTATTGCAAAAGACACTTTTACAAAATCCTGTCTAGAGAGTTATACAAATGACTTCTACATGCTAGACACCCCATGTAGAAGTACGTGTCCATCCAAGCTACCAAAAACTAACATTCCCTCTTAGTGAGGAAGGTACTTCCAAAGAAGCATCCACCAGGATCAAACGCATCCTTGGCTGCTGCAGTTGTTCCCTCTAAGCCGAAAGATCCTCCTGCTACTAGTAACAGCTTCCCAAACTCCCTTAGAAACTTCACAACCCCTGCCCAAGCTCTTATGTGCAGTGTCAAAGGGTTTTTCTGGACTGTCTAATGCTACCCATGTTCTCCTGGGTACACCCACAACCCTAGACCTGATGCCCCAACTACACTTTAATTCAATTATGTTAGATCTTTATTCTAATACAATAGGATCACTGAAAGATAGACAAGAACAACATAAAAGAAAGACACAAAGATTTTATCCTGGGAAACCATAAAGGAGATAACCTAGCAACTTCTTCTGTATAGATTCGTCACTTGGTACAATATCAGACAGAGATAGAAAACCCGAAGCTAAGATGTCTTCTATAGCTTCTTCTTCTTCCCCGACAAACTTGTCTTTCTCTCTCTTGGAGCGAAATTTCTTGTGATTGCAATGTATCCAAATGAGAGAGGGCGCCTCGCTATTTATACTATTCATGTGGGTGACCTAATTCCCTAACAAGGCTGACTTCTCTCTCTTACAAGGTCGACTTGTCCTAGGGAGACTCAAAAATACATTTTACAATTCTTATTTTGGGGACTATTGCCCCGACTTACAACGAAGGTTTTACCTCGACTCTTACATGACCAATTACATTAATGACATCCTCGAAAGGAGGTACAAATAAAAGTACAATAAAATATAATAAGAATACAATAAGAATATCTTTTGAAGTTACATTTACAACAACACTCCCTGTTAACAAGGAAGGTATTCTTACGACCAGGTCATCACCACAACCGGACACAGTCTCTAGACATCGTCATCATTGTTGGATCATCATCATCATTGAATCATCATTGCTGCATCAATTCTCATCCCGTCAATCATTGACTAGTGACATCTCTCGAATCTATACTCCTCGGAAGTTCTACAGAGCCAACCCTTTTTTCAAGTTGGATGTAAGCCTAGATCCCATCTAGGACTTCATCATCATCTCTACAAGCAAGCCATCAAGTAGGTACAACCCAGGTCCTCATTTTACATTGCCCAAGCAATAACCTACGTCTCCTACTGTCATCTCGTCGTATCCAGATCATCTCATTATCTCATGGAGAGCAGGCCATATGCCTACATTACATCCCTATGGAGAACCTGCGTCTTCCACCCCATGGAGATCAGCCCAAGAGCATACACGTCTTTTGTCATGTGGAGAGCAGCTCAGGTGCATTTATCATGTCCACCAGACAACCTACGTCTTCCACCCAATGGATACAACCCAGGAACATCTGTGTCTTCCACGCAGTGGATACAACCTAGATGTATTATGTCTCTCTCTGAGTCAACCTGTGTCTTCCACCCAGTGGATATAGCCTAGTAACATCTGTGTCTTCTGGACATGGTTCTTCACTCCCTCTTTCGAGGAACATCGATCTGGATAACACCAAGCTTCTCTCTAAAGTACTCGGACTTCACTCTTGCTAACAGCTTGGTTAACACATCAGTTGTCTGCTCATTTTTCGTCACATACTAGAGCTTCATTGTTCCTCTCTGTACCATATCCCAGATATAGTGGTACCTAATCTCAATATGCTTCGACGGGTCACGGAACACCGGCTTCCCGGACAGCTTCACACAACTCTGGTTGTCACAGAAGATACAAGTCGCCTCTAACTCCAGATCAAACAAATTTGACAATAGCTTCCGAAGCCATACTTCCGAACAACTAGCCGAACAAGTTGCGATGTACTCTGCCTCGACTATACTCAGTACCACACTCGAGTGCTTCTTGCTAAACCAAGAGATCACCCCGGATCCCAAACTGAAGCAGCATCTTGAAATGCTCTTCTTGTCTGTGGCACTACCTTCCCAATCCGATCGCATACCCGCTTAATGAGTTGGATGACATGGGGCTGCACACATCTGAGTGGATTATCTCCAAAACTTCTTTCGCCTTTCTTTCACTGCTTGGAAATGGTTTCTTTACATTCTTCCCTTGCACACATCCTTTGCAAATGCCTTCATGTTTTGCTTGAATCTCGGGTAGACCTAACACTGCTTTGCTTGCAATTTGTAATGCCCTATACTGTACATGTGCAAGACCTTCGATGCCATAATTCGCTCGGTTCCATAGAATCATGAACCAAGGCTTGTTCCGGTTGTCCCTTCAACTTGTACAAGCCTCCCTCTTGCTCCACAATTATTGTTTCATCATCTATTGTCTTGCCTCTAGGCCACATGAGTACTTAGCCGTCAACAAATGCAACACGAAATACTTTAGCATCTAAAGTTAAGATGGAGAGGAGATTCTTCTTCAAACTTGGTATGTAGAGGACATCCTTCACCTTCATTGATTTGCTTGAATCCAACTTGTAAGAGGCTTCTCCAATCCCTTTTATGGTATATTGATAGTGATCTAAAAATTTCAGGTTCTTTTTAACCATATCATTGCATGTAAAATCTCATAATAAGGATTTCAAAAGATAATTTTAAAATGCTTAAATCAATCAAATAAGCAAATAAACAGTATGCAAACCATGAAATTTGTAGACCACATGATAACAGAGTTCACCCCTTTTGGATTACGTCTTCGAGCCACTTCCAATGAGAAGGCCAATCTTATTAAGTCTTCAAAAGCTTACATACATGAGTTTTGGAAACACTTCTGAGTTCTATAAGTCAAACCCAGAAACATAATGCACCACTGCGTTGCTCTCGAAATTCTGAGTAAAATGAGTATAAACTAGACTATCTTTTCCTAAGGCCTCCTTTGGCATGCAAATCGAGACAACCTCTACCTACAATTGTACAAACTGTACAGATTTCCCACCTCGAGAAGCATGCACATTAATGGCATGTGCCTACCTTAGGATCTGTGCCCGTACTTTGTCTCGAAAACTGTGCAAAAGTGCTCTATACGTTTATTTTCTTGGATCCCAAAAGGGATTTTAAATAGGATTTTGGGCACGAATTGAAGGGTCACGCACTGTTGGAAAATTAACTATGAAGGTCCTCACTCATATTTTTGGTATGGTATGATGAGAAGGACTTATACTTTGTCCTTGTATATTTATGTAATAAGTGAATGTTATATAAATAAAGTGATGTTTCATACTTTGAAGAATAGGTCTCACTTGAGTGTTTATTTAATAATAAAAGTGAATTAATTATTAAATGTTTGTCCATTGAATGATGGCACTTGATTTTGTAAAAGTATCTCAACCCTTGATTAGGTGGTTAAGATAGGTGGTTACAATTTTTTAAAGTATAAAACAGAGAGAGAGAGGACAAATTGTACACACCATTAATGAAGAGAGAGGAAGAAGATTGAGGAGAGAGAAGGAATGCCCTAGAGCAATGGCATAATTCCCAAGGCAACCTGAAGGTGACTGTACAACAACAGCCTAACAGCAGTCCGTACAACAACACGTGTGGGCACAAATCCTGAGGCAGTACTACCTCATTTTTTGCAAACTGACAGACTGTACAACTGTATTTATTGTAGGCATGTGTGGCACAATTTTTGAGGCAGGTGTTACCTACTAAGTCATACTTGGTGGTATGAAGTGCGTCGGATGAAACGAACAAACATTATTGTTCATTCTTCAAAGTTTAGAAGTCATTCAGGCTTTTTTGGGGATTTTTTTTTTTAAATTTTCTTATACCACATGTTCATACCCCCTTGGGGGAGTTGTAAAAAATGTTCTAGCATGATAAATTTTTATAAAAGGCTCGGCTTCCCAGACTTAAGCATCAAGCCGACTAGCCCAAAGTGTTTTTTCCCTTGGTTATTATTGGTTGTTGAACAAACAAAAAATAATTTCTGAGTTTTTCACTCCACCTCCAAAGTTCGGGTGATCGTCTTGGTGGTTAGGCCTTAGGAGGTTATTTGAGCCTTTGTGTCAGTGTTTTTCAACATGCTAGGCATTCAAATTGAGTCGTATGGACATATGCTAGGTCCCCCTAGAGTTTTGTTTGATTTCAAAAAAATAAAATTTTCCCGCAAAATTAGGCCATTTTTAATGGTTTAATTAGAAAATTTCAAAGTGTAATAAAAGTCAAGTTCAGAGTCTGTTTTTGGTGTAGGGATGCTTGTTTTCACACTCAGACCGCCCTCATTACCCCATGGACCACTTTTCATATGATTCGGGCAACCGAAACACCCCATGGAGCATTATTCAACTAACGGAGCATCATTTTGACAATTTAATGCTAAAGTTGCAACAAATTAGCACCAAAGTCAATTTTGAAAAGTAAAAAATCAAAGTCAATGATTTTTCTGAAATTGTTCAAAAACACTCTTAAAGTGTCTTTGACCATCTTTTGTATTTGATAGCTTGCTGATTTTTTGTAGGTATAACAAAAAGAAGGAAACTCTAGTCATTTTGCAGGAAAATGAACCATTAAGAGCCCAACGGAGTTCCCCTTTCACCAAAAAATCTTTTTCTATTTTCTTGTTGTAACCCTTTGGATCCCGATTTGTGGACCAAAGTGCATCATTTCATCATTGTAAAAAATAAATAAGGTTTAGAGTAGGCTCATCAGAGCCCAATTCTCATCCCCCCTGGGGGGATCCACATCGGTGCACCATTTTTCGTGGTTTGTGATTTTCAACTAGTTTCTTTTTTGTTTTCATGTTTATGCTTTATCTTGGTGATTAAAGTAAAAGAAATACTTACCCCACGCTCTCCCGAGTATCCTGAAAAAGGGAAAGAGATTCATGGTAGAATTTAATTAGAAATTTTTTTTTTTGCATCATTAAAATAAACCCCCCTTGCTTTCCCGAGTACGGTTCATGGATAAAGGCTTGTCCGAGTACTGAACCTGGAAAGAGGTTCTTGGGATTTACATCTTTTAATCAAAAAACACTGTTAAAAAATATTTAAAATCAACAAGGCCTTTATCCTCGTATGCTCTACTTCCACTGCAGTTTCGTCTGATCAGTTGGTTGTATCAAAAAAGGATTTAGGTGACTAGTAATTAGTTTCACTTTTAATCAATAACCCAAACAACGAAAAATATAGCGTTGTGTTTTGCTTTGTGTGGGGAAATTGTACAAAGGAAGCAAGAACTACTGAAAAGCGACCTTGGGGCCTCGTTAGGTTACATCCTTGTTGGTGTTCTGTAGTGTTGAACACCCCCCGTGACTCTATTCACCCCACATTTCCTCATGTGCTACCACACTTTGTGAGTCTAGACATATTCCCTATACCTTCGTGGTATATGAGGAATCCCCCTCCTTGCTAATAATCCTAATAATTACCACATTAATAAAACCAACCAAGAATTTAACCACTCCCCTAATTATTCATCTAATAAAATCTAAAATTTACCAATCGAGACATCGCAATAGTTTCACTGAGACTACACTAACAACCCACATTTGCAAAGCACTCTTTTCATTATGGCATTGATATATTTTGTTAATTTTTTGCATAAGTTAATTCCACAATGTGTCTTGAATATTGTGTATTTATTTGAACTAATGGTTGTGTTATCATATATATAGTAGCCAAGCTACCATATTCTATTTTTCAGACAGTACATTTTTCAGCCAGATCTCTTACATGTGAAATGCTGAGATGAGCAATTTTGATGGATCATTATTATGTTAGTGGACTATTGTACTCTCCCATGTCAGGTCCCATGTCAGGACTGAGTCTCAGGACACTCAGATTTGAAGACCGATGTAGCCATTTATGTCATTTCAGAGCAGTCATTGATGCCCAGTTTTATATCAGTTATTTCTCATTGGACAAATGGTGTCTCAAATAGGATTATATTGCATGGTTATGACTCAGCATTTTATATTGTGTTATGGTTATTATTGCTCTTATATTGATTCTTGTGACATGTATTAACTTGTGGTATCATGATCTGGCGGTCATAATTATATGGACTTGGTTGTATCTTGTACTATGTATTGATGTCCTTACTTAGACGTGGAAGTTCTTGATCTATACTCATTGGTTTTACCCTCCTTAGGGAGAATAGAGGTAGTCATTCCCACCATTGTTTTGGCTTGCTAGTGTTGGCTCCATCATTCACTGTCGTCACCCATCCATTACCTTCAATTTTAGTTTCAACCCGACTGACTTCTTGACTTATGGCATGGAGGACCTTTTTCCCCACTAGAACTTTTGTTGGACAAGCCTCCTTGTTTATATTGTGTCTCAACTCTGAGTTGGTGACAGAACTTGCCTTTGGTAAGTTGGATTGTATGCCTAAATCATTCTAGTCGGTTGTCCCGATGTTTGGCATGTGCAAAACTCCCCCTAGTCACTTGAGATGTTGTTGGCTAAAACTGAAAGCTCATGTACTGCTTATATTGGAAATAATGAATATGCACCCATGGAAAATGAAAATTATAAAACTGTGTTTCTTAACATATGTAAAAAGGGCAAGAGCAATGAAATGTTAAAATACTCCTTGAAGAGTATAAGAAAAGGTCTAAAAAAACAATGGTTTAAAATATGTTATATCCAAAACTTGCTGACCTTATTAAAATAAATATGTCATGGATGAAAGCTGCGATTAGCTGTGCTTTTAAGCACTAGTGAAGTCCCAAAAGGGTCATATAGGCCAAAACGGCCATGGAATAAAATGATGATCCTAATGAACTTGGATCAAGCTTGATGTAGTCATGATGCCTAAGTTGAATAAGCACTCTCTAAACAACTCACCCATTTGTGAGGCACTGCCATTCCTTGTGTTGTTGTTTGTCCGACATTAGTTATAGTGAGTATTCCCTTTCCATATCCGAAGTGTCATGATGTTGAGTAGGAAGTCATCCTTTGCCTTAGCCTTGTCAATTTCATCCTTCACCCTTCACTAGCAAAATGGCTACAGCTATGAAGTGAATATAGTCCTGAAAGTCTAAGTTTGAGTAATAATAAATAAAGCCTTATATATGTATTTGTTGATGTACCGCCAGTGAAATGATTGCTACTTGTTGTGATTGTTGCTTGAATGAGTTGTAGAGCATGTCTTAGCCTTTTAACACTTGCAGCAGATGGATGATAGTCTGAGTTATTATTGGTGTCTGATCATTTACAGAGGGTTATATTATTTATTGGATATGGTTGATGATCAGATAGAGACCTATGAGGGGTATGAGTATACACTTTAGATGGATTTGGTCTCTCTGAGTCTAATGAGACAGTTTATTTCTAGTTCCGGGCACTTGCAGATATGATTAGGCTCATTCTGTCTTTCTGATGCAGTTTTTCTTCACAGGTTGATATGTCTAAGTAAGAAGATGTTTTAGTTGGATCTCCTAAGGCGTTATATGAAACATAGGGGTGCAACCACTTGTTTGTACCATAGTACCCCCATCCGAGAGAGCCTGGTAGGCTCAATTTGGCAATGCAGGCACCTTAGGAGGCTGTTTTGGCAGGTTCACGTTTCCCGAGGCAATTCAAAAAATGATTAAATGGCTATTGAAGAAATCGATTTGGGCTACTGAGGCAAGGAAATGACATGGGATGAGTCACGATGATGAGAGTGATGTCCTCCACACCTTCTCCAACAGTTGCAGCTCCTGATTGGACCCACACTTATTTTTTGGGCATTTTTTATTGTTTTCTAGAGCTCTTTTTGGAGGCTCACGATTTCCTCAAGGAGACACAAAAGTTAAAAAATTAAATTATTATATTATTTATTGTGCCATGGGGACACCCAAAGGGAGTTACTCAAACACTCCTTGGACCCACCATGTGCTTTCATTTATTTCTTGTTGAGTGGGTTACCTTTTTTGGGTGGGTTAGTCGACTTTAATAAATTATGGTTATATTGATCCATGTATTGTATGTTGAGCTCATCTCAACCATTGATTAGAACATTTCATCTTTTAATCTTAGCCACTCGTTTTGAAAGTGGTTAGGATTTGGTTATGATTGAGGTTCTCTCATTTCTATTTAAAGGAGAGAGCTTCTCATTTGTAAGGGGTCTTTGGCTCTGGGATCTGAATAATAAAAAGACTTTTTTGTGGAAATTTTTCTGGATCTGCTTTGCATCTGATGTGCTCAAATGGTGATTAGCTAGTCTTCAGCTTCCTAACATTGTGGAAATTCTCGTGAGGTCTATATTTTTCGTGGCTATCATTGTTTTGTCTACAGGAGGGCGTTTTGGCTGGAGCAATTTTGTAGGGGGACCTCAACTCGCTTGGTTCTCTTCGTCTTGAATCAGGGAGTTTTCATTAGTTTCATTGTGATCTATGATTACTTCATTTTACTGTCTTGTAGCATTCAATTTCTTTATCTTGTATTAGCAAATCTGATATGGTTGACGTTTGCTCATGCAGGGTAGGGGCGCATTGGTCGCTTGGAGCTTGCATATGCCATAGAAATCATGGGGATCTTCCAGAATTGATCGGGATAGCAAAGATCGTCACTGTTATAGACTTCTACAAGCATTTCCAGGTAAGATCCAACAGGTAAGTCTCTTCTTTTTCAGATCTTATTCCATTGTACCTTGTTTTTCTTCAACTTTTTCTAAAAACTCCTAAAGCACTAAAAACCTTAAAAATAATAAACTTGGGAATAGTCCAATCTTTTGCCAAACCATTTCTAGGTTTCATAGATCAGGCCTCCCCTTCATCAAATCAACTGAAACCAGTGTTTTTAAACTCGGCCGAGTCGACTCGGACTCGGCCCGAGTCAACCGAGTCAAACGTTCACCGAGTCAAACCAGCTCGGGTGGCCGGTTCGGTACCGAACCGGTCAGCTCGGCCGAGTCAAAGGCCAACTCGCCGATTTTTCCCAGATTTCAATTTTTTTTTTAAAATTAAAAATGCCTATGCTCATATGATAGGCTGCCATTAGTCCACGACCACTTTAGTGACAATCCCCTTCTACCTTACACGACTGCCCTTTTAGTGGCAACCCTCCTCAAATTGTGTCTCACACACATTTTCCTTAACCTGTGTACAAGCTAACAAGGCAAAGGTTAGGAGGTTAGTAAAAGTGGATCACTCATAGCCTCCTTTTCCTCTTTCTATAATCACACAGGAATACCACTTTGTTATTGTACTTATTTCATACAGAGTCTAAAAAATACCACACAAATGCAAGTTTGTATATGCCTATATTATAGATAGTCGGTAAATGCAAAATTGGTTGAATGATCACATTTGAATGTTGTTGTACTGAATACATACTGCTGGTGCATATACTACTTCTACAATTTCATACCTCACATCGATGCATGTTATGGAATGTTTTCATGAATATGGATACACAAATGATACATGGAAGACACTGTTAATATTTTGATGCTGCTATGAATTGCTTTATATATACTGCAGAACATGCTACGTGCACTCCTAAAAGGGACTGATTTTAACACATGATACACAGTCTGAAAAATACCACATAAATACAAGTTTGTATATGCCTATATTATAGATAGTCGGTAAATGCAAAAGATGGTTTAGCGTCTAGACTCTAAAGGCACCTCCTTAGGGTTGGTCCACATAGACTTGGAAGTAGTGGTGCTGACTCCTGAGTTTGATAATTGATTATTGATCATGTTTATCAATGATGCAGTGACATACTTATTACTGGCATCATAGCATTTTGTTTTTTGGACTCTTTCATGACTCACTCTACATCATATACATTACATGCCATTTAGGCATCTTTGATTATGTATTTTCATTTTGTTCAGATTTTCATATATGTATTATGTATTTGCTGCTTGCAGCCTTGCACATTGGCACAATACCATTCGTGCAATTTTGATATGTTCACCCTTATATGGTATATATATGATCATACTTTGGATGTTTTGTCTCTAATGCTTTGGAATGATGGATTATAATCTTTAAAATATATTTTTTCTTTAAAATTTAAATATTTTATATGTTTTTTAATAAACCGAGTCATTAAAATCAAACCGCCCGAGTCATTGTCGAGTCCGAGTCCGAGTTGACCCTCGGCCGATTCCGAGTCCGAGTCCGAGTTTTAAAACATTGACTGAAACGCTGGTCAAATTCCTCACAGTTTGACCTAGATCTTATTTTTAAGCAAAAAACTGCATAACCCCCCACTGAAAAATTGACCTGCTAGGGTTTTCAGTTTTTCTAAATTTTGACTTCACGAACGAATAGATCGGGTCCCACACAGCCTAAATCAACCCCAACGCTATCCAATTGCTTGACCATTTGACCTATGTCTAAAAAATTGACTGAAACTGCCCTAGCGCCCTCACTGAAAATTAGACTTTTCCGGAAGTGAGTTTTTTCTGAAATCTAACAAGATAGACAGATAGATCAGGTCCCGAGCATTCCAAAACACCCCCAACGCTGAGCTAGTTCTCTCCGGTTTGCCCTAAATCTGAAAAATTGGTTTTCAGCCTCCTAGCCCCCCTCATCAAATTCTGACTTTTCCAGATCTGATTTTTCTACTGATTTTCTGATTTGGGCTTGTAGATCAAGTCACCCTGACCTCTTCTCTCCTTCAACGCTGAGCCATTACCCTCCAGGTAACCCTAGAGCTGCAGATCTGTCCTCTTAAGCCCTAGCGCTAGCCATCCACTGAGCTAGGTTTCCTGTACCTTAGCTTTTCCGGACCAACTACTTTTTGGGTTCGTAGATCAAGGTGTCTCCCAGGTGGGTTCTCTGACACATTGGTTTACTACTGACTCCATTGCCCAATGCACACAAGGCATTGATCTCCTAGCTAGCGCTTGCCCCATCTTGACCTCATTTTTACTCCTTTTGCCAACACTCATTGATAACTCAAGTCACCTACCTATCACTGAGTCTGTCTCCTTGGTACTAGACAGTCCCAACTTTGTCCTTGCTTACCCTGTCACAGTTACGTTTCCCAAGACAGTGGTCATCTTCGCCAGTTGCTAGTACCTAAACCCTAGAGCCAGGGTTTCCATTTACCTTGCACCTTACATACCTTAAAGCCCCATTTGATCTGTTCTAGTGTCTAGGTCTGATCTCTCGTGTCGGGAGCAGATTCGGGTCTCCCCCATTGTTGTCTTGGACTAGGATAACATAAAGTGAAGGCTGCCTTGATTGACATGACAACCATCCATTTGGGAGTCTAGGCAGTGGTGGTTCCACCCCTTAGTTGCTTGCCCCTCTACCATCCATCCTGGATCCACCTCGCACAGGCAACTACAAGCCGGGTGATAACAAGTTGCTAAAGTAAATCTTATTTGCAGTAATTGGTAGTCTCTAATTTCTTTCCATTTCAAAACTCCTAGAAAATCTATGTTTCCTGTTTTCAAAGTTAAAAATAACTTTAGATTTATTTTCACTAAGGTCCACCCCCCTTCGCTTTGCTAGGAGTTGGCCTAAACGGAGGAGCTGAGTACCAGGTGACCGCACTTGGCTCGAGTTTTCCCCCAAAGGTCGCACCTAGTGGCTTGAAGATTTCTGCCACGTTACCCAAGGAGCAAATTAGGTGGCAACATAGATGAAAAAATTTCTGAGTATTATTAATAAAATTTTCTTCTTCTAGGGTTTTCCCCAGAGTTGGGGTTTTGCCAGGTATTATGACCAAAATATTTGTGTCTCATGTGTATGATTGATACTTCAGTACTTGAGAAGATCTTGAAGTGGTGGTTTTTATTTCAAGCTTATGAGTAAATTTTTAATAAAAACCCTAGATATTCAACTGTTTGACAAAATGTGAAAATGAAATATTCATGTTAATGTCATTTTTTCTCTTCATGGTATCAGAGTTGAACTGAAGTAGGTTTCAAGATTGTGATTCAAAGTTAGAAGTTGTGGTGTCTTTCAAGTTAAAAGATTTGTTGTAAGTAAATTCCAATGATGAGTATACGGTATGAAGATAGATTGGATGGAATATCCAACTATCTTCCACGAAAAGTAAGGATTATTGTCATATTAAAAGAATGGAAGATATGGAGTTTTGCTAACAACAACATGACCAAACCTACATACCGGGATGCTTTGGATGTGTTTGAATCCCTTGAAGCCAAAGCCCAGAGAGTGATCCTAGGTGGAGTGAAAGATCATCTTATTCCACATTTGGAAGAGACGAAAACTACTAGAGACATGTGGGATACCCTGAACCAGTTATTTGAAGACAAGAATGAGAACCACAAAATGGCACTGAAAGACAAGCAACACAATGTCAAGATGAACAAAGATGAGGGTGTGGCTTCCTACTTAACTCAAGTGGTACAAGTCAAAGATAAGTTAGCAGTCGTAGGAGATATTGTCCCTGATTCAGAACTGGTGAGGATAGCCCTGAAGGGTTTAACCAAGAAGTGGTAAGTATTTGTGAAGTGCATTATTGGTAGAGAAAAGCTTCCCAGTTGGTCCAAAGTCCCATAGAAGAAAGAATCGTCGATTTTTCGCCAATGTCCCGAAAAATTGCACGATTTTCAAGCTGGCGATTTTTTAAGGTGAAAAAAGCGCGATTTCTAGAAAAAAATCGAACATCACGCAGTGAGCTAAAAAATCGCAATTTTTTAGGGAAGAATCGCGCGACAACCCAAAACCATGCCGCATCCTCTGTCTGGTTCGTTAAAGGCGATTTAGGGGTTCGATTTGGTCATTTTGCCTTGGAGAACAATGGGAGAGGGACATTGTTTCACACTCACGAATTTATTCGTGCCATCCTTTGTATCCAAGAGGGTTTTATCAAGATTCAAACACACCAAGAGGGTTTTATCAAATAGCCGCACAGTCACGACTCACCATTTCATTCTCAAAAATCATAAATTGCAGGTGTCCGTCTTGGCATTTGAAGGGCAGTTTGAGGGACATCTGAAGGGCATTTAGGGTTTGAAGAGCCCTTGCTCAAGGGAAAACGCAGAGGTAAGTTAATTTTTTTTAAATCTACGCCATTTTCTTGTTCATTTCTCTCCAATATCAGAGTTAATGCCATTTTCTTGTTCATTTCTCTCCAATATCAAAGTTAATGCCATTTTCTCGTTCATTTCCAAGTTCTTCCACTCTTAGTACAATTTCTGATTTCAAAACTTCAAATCATCCCTTAATGAGTAGTTGAGTGACTATAGAATGAATATTAGAATCTAGATTCTAGGTATTAAAATTTAAAAATTAAAATTTTAAATAAATGATAATATCATAAATTATAATACATAATAAGTATTGAGTTTAACAATGTAACATATTATAATTTATATAAAATTTGAATTTTAGTTTTGAAAAATTGAATATACCATTTTCTGATAGTTGATTATTAATTTATTGAAGTTGAAACTAGAACTAAATATCAATTTAAAAATATACCATCCTGTTGTTAGTCTTTTTCTGTTGGGGTTTAATGTCTTGTTTGTGTTTTTGGTGCCACAGGTTTGACTTTTGAGGTTATACATTTCCATTGCAAAAATGCCAAAGGCATTGGACACATTTTGGAAATATGCTGACCCTGAAGATGGAACAAACAAGCAACAATTGCATTGCAAATTGTGTGGGCAACATATGACAAGAGGCATTCGCAGGTTGAAGTACCATTTGGAAAAACTCCTTGGCCATGATTTGGGGCTTTGTAGTGCAGATACCCCCGAGATTATGAGAATGGCCCATGATGCAATTCACTTTAAGGATAGAAAATTGGAAGAGTTAGTTGCAAATAGAGTTGGACTTGCTACAAGTGGAGTGGCTAGGGCTTCAGGGACATATGATTATCCCACTGAGGGTAGTGTTGGGGGATCCACGGCGAAGGATAGGACCCTTCTCAATTGCTTGGTACAGTGCCCTAAAGGTACCATGTTTATCAAATCCGTTGATGCATCAGCACAGATAAAAAAAACAACATTGTTATGTGAGTGTTGGATGGGGTCCTTCAGGATATTGGTTTCGACAATATGGTACAGATCATAACAGATAATGCGGCCAATTATGTGGTTGCTGGTAGATTGCTTATCGAGAGGCACCCCACACTATTTTGGAGTCCATGTGCTGCATATTGTATTGATTTGATGTTGGAGGATGTGGAGAAAATTCCCTTCATTAAGGAGGTTGTTGATCAGGCTAGGAGTATCACCAAATTCATATATAACCATGCTTGGGTTCTTAGCCTCATGAGGAGATGCACGAGAAATAGAAAATTGTTGTGCCCGAATCACACGATTTGCCACCAACTTCATTTCTCTTCATTCTTTGCTTTGAGTTCAGTTTGAGCTGAAGCAAATGTTTGTTTGTGATGAGTGGCGAGATTGCACATATAGCAGGAGAGAGGATGGGAAAGCCATCACTAGATTGGTTTAGACCGGCTCCTTTTGGGAAGGAGTAGAGGAAGTGTGCTCAATCAGTGAACCTTTGGTAAAGGTTCTGAGATTAGTTGACAGTGATAAGCCCGCTATGGGCTATTTTAGGGCCAAAGAGTCTATTCGGTCTTATTATGTGGGGAAGGGTACCGCTGGACACAATAGACACATGATGCTATGGGATTTGACTGATACACGATGGACAGGGATGCTCCATCGACCTACTCATGCAGCTGCTATTTTAGGGCCAAAGAGTCTATTCGGTCTTATTATGTGGGGAAGGGTACCGCTGGACACAATAGACACATGATGCTATGGGATTTGACTGATACACGATGGACAGGGATGCTCCATCGACCTACTCATGCAGCTGCACTTTTCCTCAACCCCGCCTTTTCCTACAAGTGTAAATTTGATTTTGATGAAAAGGTTTTGGAAGGGCTTATCAAATGTATTAATAGGATGGTACCTAATTTTGAGACTCACACGAGTATTACTCATGAGATGGAGATGTATCGAGAGGCTACTGGACTATTTGGCTATGCCGATGCTATCCATGCAAGGACCAGTTTAACTCCAAGTAAGTGACTACAAATTAGAATTTATTTGAATTTTGAACTTCAAATTCTTAAATTTTAATTGTGTTTTATGATTTATCATTTTATTTGAAAATTGAAATTTGAATTATATAATCCGATTCTCTTTCTTCCTTGTTTATTGTAGGTGTTTGGTGGAGGACATATGGTGTAAGGGTAACAAATTTAAAAAAATTTGCCATCCGAGTCCTCAACCAAACCTGTAGCTCTTCTGGATGTAAACGTAATTGAAGTGTCTTTAATAAAATACACTCAAAGAAACGCACCAGGTAAGAACTTTATCAAAGCAATTAAATTCATTGTAATTTAAGATCCTCTTTCATATTGTTTTCCTCTAGCCTCAAGAGTCAATACTCATTAAATCTTTTTATCACCTTCTTATAGGTTGGATTTCCCACACATGAATGACTTGGTGTATGTCCACTACAATCTCTGACTGTGGATGAAGCAGGTGGAGAAAGCACCCGATGTGGATGCCATTTGCATGGACAATATTGATGTATTCTCCAAGTGGAGGGTGGAGGTTGAGTTACCTATCATGGAGGAGGCACCTGCATGGTTAGATGAGGAGCAGCAGCAAGGGCAAGAAGAGGAGGAGGAGCAAGAGGAGGAACGAGAGGAGGAAGAGACGAAGCGCTTTGACCCATAGGACTTCATGGAGGGTGATGTGGCTTCATCGGCACCACCTTCTACACCGGTCGATGTATCTAGTCCCCATTGGCATTGAGTACAGGGCCAAGACCACCTATTGTCAGGGGGGGGCTTGGCAAACATCCCATGATCTTTTCCCGTTAAAGGGGAAAAGGGCATTGATTTCAGAGACAGATAGTTAGCTGCTAGTTTTGTGATGTCATTTTCTATTGTACCATTGGTTTCCCACTTTTGAGTACTATTGGACAACTATATCCAGACTTTTAGTATCAACATTTATGTCTCATATTATATTTGGCATGACTACATGATATATATCAGTGCTTTTTCTATATTTATTTGATGTCAGTGTTGCTTTATATGCTTAAAATTATGAAAAAAATGAATATATTTTGTGTTTTTCAATATTTGTCGCGATTTGACGATTTTTGCCAATTTTTTTGCCAACGTTGCTGAGAAGATGTTTTCTAGACCCTCGTTGTTTTTTTGTCAATGTCGATGTTTTCCACTATGGTCCAAACCGTGGCATGACTTTACTCAAGAGGAGGTTTCAGAAGGGTATCTGAGTAGTCAAGTCAATGAAAAGGTGGAGCAAAACATGGCACTTGCAAGAAAAGTTAACAAAAAGAAGAATGACATCAATCAAGTTAGATGCTACCAGTGTGGTTAGATGGGACATTATTCCTCAAAGTGTCCTAAGAAGAAGAAAGAGAAGAAAGAGAGAGACATGGCAACATCTGCAACAGTAGAAGACTATGCAACAAAGTTTGAGCAGTAATTTTCTCTTGTCTTGATTGATTCCAGTATAGGGACCTCAATTTTTTAGAATGTCTGGGATGTGGACAATGGTGCAACCAGACATGTGACAAGAATCTATGTTATCTTTTAGATCATCATAGAGTTGGGGCAAGGGCACTTCATTCAAACAAATATTGGCAGTGCATAAGTAGCGATACGAGGGGTTGGAACAGTCAGGTTCCAACTAGACCTTGGTGAGATCCTGGAAATACACAGAGTACGTTTTGTACCCGAGATGAGAGTTAGCAAACTCTCGGTATCATTATTTGGGGATGAAGGTTATGGGATGATGGTGAGGTCTAGTAATGTTTTCTTATATCGGAGAAATGAGTCAGTTGGTACTGTTATCATGAATCTTGTAGTTGCCCCGTGAGGTGATCCTATTCAGGACGACAAAGGAAAGGCAACTAAAGTCGCAACCTACGATATCCAAGACTTCCAAAAGAACTCAGATGTCACACCAGTCAAGGATACCGACACTTTAGACCCAACGAAAACACAAATCCCAAGGGGCGTCCCTATGACCAAGAAACCCTAAAACAAGGAAAATGAATAAACAACCAAGGGAAACTTCGTGAAATCTTTTAGTAGAATGGTTAATAGAGTTTAGAACAATTACCAAGAAACTTCGAGCATCCAGGTGAAAAGCCCTAATTTTACCCTAGGGTTTTATGCAAGAAATTGGGATCTAGGGAAAAACGGTGAAATTTAATGAAATTGGACACTCAAACTGATTGTTGAATGTAGGATTAACCAAATAAGATCAAAACCAACAATACCCAGTTTACGGTTTCTGAAATACCCACTCCTCCCAAGGATGATGTTTTTCCCTAATTAGTAGGCCAGTGCTTATGATGGGCAAATGGAGTCTGATTGTTATGAAAATTGAAACTTAGGGGGTTTCTGTTTATTCCAAAGTGGGTTTTAAGTTTTATAGCTCGCTACAAACTAGAACCTACAGATCTACGAAATGAGGGTTTGATGAAAGGAAAACGCAACCGCAATCAAATACTGGAAAATGGATAGATCTTACCTAGGAAAAATGTACCTGATGTTTTAGAGGATGAATGCCGAAGTGATGAATATTATTTCTGCATAGATCATGTGAAGAAATTGTGAAAATCCAACTTTGTTGAAAACGCCCAAGGAAGCCAAATGCGCCCTCTCTCCTACTAAGTCAAGTAAATAACAGTGAGAATGGAAAGAAAAATGACAAATGCTGACGAGAAGTAAACGAATAAGAGAGTGAGAAATCATAAGATAGAAAAAATCCTTGTATCCCTCAATCCGAAAAGAAGAGCAAGGTGGGTGCCTCCCACAGGT
This sequence comes from Pseudotsuga menziesii, assembly GCA_001517045.1. Classification (NCBI taxonomy): domain Eukaryota; kingdom Viridiplantae; phylum Streptophyta; class Pinopsida; order Pinales; family Pinaceae; genus Pseudotsuga; species Pseudotsuga menziesii. Next base: position 60,538 of record LPNX010294808.1, on the reverse strand, counting down.
GCGCCCCTCTCCAAATAGTTTTCCCTGTCAAACAAATGGATCCAGAAAAATATGCTACAGATTTACCAATGATCTCCAATGCAAACGAGAAATAATGTCAGTCAATCACAAAGAACATTCTTCAATCATCCACAAAAGACAAGAAATCCCAGAAAGATTTTCTCTATTATTCTTCAAGAGCCAATGGTGCCAAATTTCCCGATGGGATACAATGAGGCGGGTCTCTCCTTTATATAGCTTTTGAGAGACGCAAACCCTAACTTACTTTTTCATCCAACGATTGAGATTATAACATCATTAACAGTGGAGATTACTTTTACATAGATCAATAAATGAATCAAGATGACTAAGTCAAGAGGGGGGTAAATTACCTCATAAAACCCATTTTTACAACATGATAAATCAATATTTTTGCAAGTTTGACACTTAGGGGACGTGGGGGGGTCATTAAAAGGTTCCCCCCATACATATTTCTAAAGATACAACTTGATTTATACACTTTTATTTTGGTCATTTTGTCCAATTTCGCCCTATGGGGGACGTTCTCCCTATGAGAGCCCCAAAAATAATCCAGAACATCAAACTGGATAACATTGGCGCAGATATGTCCGAAGAGCCATAATAAACCATCTAGAAGCATTCCCTTGCCATTGCCTTGACCACACAAGCCAAATCGATTTGCTCAGTGATTTTCCTAGTTCATTTTTAACGGTACATCCTCTGAAAATAATAAAAATCATCATAACGTCATTCAGGCTGAGAACTGGGGCAAACTAACTGCACTAGATGATTTGGAGACATAGAAGAATGCTAAGTAACAAGACACTTCCAAATAGGGTTCGTGTTCCGTATTCCACGTGTCGAACACGACACTTGCCCTAATACGTGTCCGACACCAAAATTTTCGTGTCCTGAAATCCGGACACTTTCCAGCATGTGTCGGATACGTGCCAAAAACGTGTCCAGATTTCTAGACATGTGTCCTGTCAAAAAGGGTATAGAGGAGTAGGATAGAGGAAAGAGCTACGACAATAATGCTAATTTTGACATGGAGCAACAGGAGGACGATTGACAGTGGCTAGTACCATTGATGAGCTATGGTATTTTTCCGTGTGGCTATTTAGTATTTTCATTTTGTATCTAGTAGTACTGTAGATACTAGACTTAGTACTAAGTAGTATCTACTCTATTTTGTATTTGCCGATGGTATTCTCTCGATATCTATGTAATACATTTTGATTTTTGTGGTTTAATCAGAAATACCAAATATGCAGTTTATGGTTCAAAGTTCATGATTCATTGATAGTTATATTATTTATTCATCATTGCCATATTTCAATTGGATGATATTATGATTGATGTACATTGTATATACTTCTAGTTTTTTAAAAATGTCGATCCTTATGTATTTTTTTAATATATATATATATATATATATATATATAATTTTTTTTAAATATATATAAAATGTGTCCCCCGTGTCCTATTTCTAGGGTCGTCGCGTATCGTGTCAAATACTCGTATTTTCGTGTCCTTTGTGTCCCGTGTTCTCGTGTCATGTGACTTAGGAAGAATGGTATAAGTGACAACTCATACCCCCTGTTATATATATATAATTTTTTTAATATATATATATATATATATATATATATATATATATAATTTTTTTTAAATATATATAAAACGTGTCCCCCGTGTCCTATTTCTAGGGTCATCGCGTATCGTGTCAAATACTCGTATTTTCGTGTCCTTTGTGTCCCGTGTCCTCGTGTCATGTGACTTAATAAGAATGGTATAAGTGACAACTCATACCCCCTGGAACACTGCAATACTCTAGGAGAACCAAACATACTGCCATCTGTAATAAAATTTGATCATTTGGCCAATTATAAAGTGATAATAATCACTTATCAGGAGAACCGAGGCCAAACTCTCAAAACTGAAACCTCAGTATTGGTCTTGGGCATGTCTGGAACAAATATAGACCATGTTGTTTTTTGAGCCACTGCCTTCGAAACCGTGCTTGACATGGTCAACTAGGTTGACCAGGTCAAAGTACCCAAACTAAAGGTGAGAGACTGCATCACTATGATCCAATAAGCATCTAGGGTAAGAAATGCTCCAATGGTGTATATCAAAACCAAGCTTAAATCAATGTTATTCATAATCATGGTGACAATAATAATAATAGTGATAAAATATACCTGTGCATCTGAAGAATCTCAAAACTTTCTGGAAGTCTGCTTGCTCATGCCATACTTACAAAGTGTAAACAATATGTTATTGCTGGGTGAGGATGGAAAACAAAGGCTAGGGCAAAGGGTAATGACTTTTCACTGATTTTGACTCTGTGGTCTCTACGAATGATGACAAATACACACAACCACAATAAAATATGCATGACAGATAAACAATAGGAAATGGTGGTGTCTCACAAGTGGATGAGCTGATCTGAAAAGGATCCATTCAACTTTAACAACATGTCTACGACTCACATCCAAGATAAGAATCAAGCTCCGTGAGGATCTTTTCTAGGACCCTTGTGTTGAGTACACAAGAAATTGGAGTGAAGAGATCCTAGGGAACACTTAGAATTAGCTGTCCCTTACTCCATCTCACATCAAAACCCGCGGGCTCCATGATGAATTAATCATTACATTTTGGATAAGATGGCCAACAGTCTTTAGATTTTGCATTTGTTTATCCATTGCTTTATTTAGGCCTTTCATAATTTCATTTCATAGCCCTCTTTGAGTTGTGTCCAAAGACAGTTTGCAACTTTATTTATGGGTTTGCATTTCATAATACATAGCATATGACACATAATGCATGTAATGATGGTAGACATATTGCTTCAACTTTTAGCTGACAACTCTTTGAGCAACTAGGGGGAATATCCACAGTCTAGACCAAACATCGAGGGCAACCGACCAGAGAGGTCAAGGCTTCAAAACCCAACTCACCTAAGCTCAGGAGCCTATACCAGCGGGTTCTCCTGGCCCAAAAGGATCAAGGCGTCGACAAGTTTTGTTGCACAACTCAAAGCCAAGACACAGAACAACATGGGATCCATCATGCTTGGAGGTCAAAGTGGGGAAAAGATCTTCAATCTCACAAGTCTCAAACAGTCCAAGTCATGGGATAAAATCAATGGATGATACTGAATGGATGGGGACAAGTGATACATGGAACCAACCTAGCACTAAGATTTACTATTTGTACGAGCATGATATGAGCAACAGTCTCCACATTAAGTTCCTTGATTAGTCATAACACAAGTTCAAGCATTATTACATTTAATGCATAGGTCACCATAATCATCCTAACATGACAAGAATAGGTGTTTGACATATATCATAGAGCAAAATCAAACCAAAGAGGCATATACCTGATCTCACCATATATACATGTCTCCAACTGATAAGGCCCCTCTGAAACTGTTAGACACTGAGAGGGGGGGTGAATCAATGTAAAGCAATAATAAACCTTTTCTTAGCTTGTCACAATCAACTATCAATTCATCATACGATTATTCTACTAATCTCTTAATCATTTCATAAGCATCTTTCACTTCATCATTCACATATCAAAAGCATTTAAATCATCAAGAACCATAATCACAGAAGAATACCACACCATATAAATTTGTAATCTTTTTATATTAGTTTTGGTTCGGCTACAACTGTGAGGTAAAATCAGCACCTACTGATATAGAGAGTACCTATTATGCATCCAGGACCCTGCCTGGTTTTCTTAGACCCTGCTAAGAAGGGTTTGAGGTATCCTAACCTCAGAAGCAAGACAAGCTTACTTTTACAATTCAGTATACTTGTGTTACCATACTCATGTCATCATACACAAGCAATCTCTGTCACATCATCAACGCTGCTCATCATCTCTGCTCATCACATCAACGCTGCTGTAACACTTCTCAATCTTCCCTGGTCAATCTCTGCTCATTAACCTTTGCTCAAGAAGTCTCATCAATCCACATGTCAAGTCTGTTGTTGCCATGCCAATTGTCATCTAATCATCATGTCTTTTGCTGTAGGTGTATCACTGCTATATAATCACCATTGTCTGATTCACTTGGTTGCTGGTCCTGTCTTCTGTTGGTTGAATCATCAACAAGTTAGGGCTGTCATCAGCATTCACTTGGACTTCAACAATCCAAATACTTCATCCACGGCTTCTAGGGCTGTCATCAGCCTCAACTGTGCATCATTCTAGCACTGTATTCAAACTCTTATTGTGCATTAGGACTGTGTCTTCAACTAGCAAAGTTTGAACTCTAAACAAGTCCCAAAACAAGGACTGTCAACAACTTTGAAGATCTTCAATCAGTGTATGCTATCAAAGGTCTATAAAATGTCAAGGCTTGGCTGAGTAAAATCATTTTCATTTCATCACACAGTTCATCACAAGGTCACTGTATTTGTGCACTTCATTGTTTGCATGTAGGTCTGTCAATCATCTTCTGTGTTGGATTGATAGATCAAAACCAAACAAAAGGTTATTGCTCCTGCTGTTCTTTTTAGTCCACTTGTGCATCCACTGCTGAAAAATCCACTGAAAGGATCCACATACTGCTGCTACCTCTGGACTCTTCACTTCATCAGTATAGGAGTGCATCATCCACGTATCACATCATAGAGTGTACATCAAATCATAGCATAGGAGATCATCATCATACAGTAGATACCACTATATATTCCTTACTGCATGTCACTTACATTTATTGCATATCACTCATACTGTTCATATCCTACTGTATACATCCCATGTTATACATTTTTCAATACAGTACAAAACTTGTACACTTCCACACATGTACACTTCAATGTACATACATACATATACTACTGTTCATACTTGCACATACATACACTTGTACACATTACATATCACTTTTCTAGATACATCAGAGTTCATACATACCTCACTGTGCTTATACCACAGTTTGTACCGCTGTATACAAACCACTGTTTGTATTGCAACATCATAGCATCTTCAACCTCAAGTGTTGTTTCATGACCAATCAATGCTGTAGTGTATAATTCCTCAACCTAAGCAAGTCCAAAGAATTTGAATTTGATTGCTGCTGCAAATGTTTGAACTGTGGGAGGTTACGGCATCATTCCATTGCTTCAAACTACAGTGTTTCTTCAGTCATCACCAAGACAACCTCAGGCTACTGCTGCATCGAAACTCGAGCTGGTTCATGGGCTGTGACTGCAAAATACTTCCTCATGCCAGCGAAGGAAACTTAGTCCAAAACAAAATTGCTTATGCTTCTGTTTTATGAACTTCCTCTGCTGCTGCCTTCATTTGTCAATGCACTAGGGCATCATCTTCACATCACTCTTCATTCTTTCATAGACTTCACATGGACTTCATCATTGTATCAAGTCATTAGGCATCTTCACAAGGTATCCAACACCATAGGCTTGACCGTGAACTATTTGAACATTATCATACTGTAAAAGATCTTAGGCCCCCAATTATGGAAGAATTAGGGCATGCTGCCACTGAGTTCTCCTTAGCTCACGATACTCTCTATTGCTGCTGTTCCAACTTGTGTATGTCTGCAAAGCTTGGAGCGTGGAAGAAAAGGGTCTGCAATACTGTGTAAAACTCGGACATAGATTAACCCAAAGAGAGTGTGGAAAACCCTCCAACACTGTTGTTCATCCACTGTATACTTCTGCTGCAAATGAAAAGGGAAGAGGACTGTTGACTTCACCCTCAAGCTCAGGTCTGTGCATGCTACAAAAGGAGTGTGAAGAGCCTTCAATTCAGAGCACAATCCATCCACCAAGGCTGTAGCAGCCTAACCACCAGCAAGGGCAGCTTGCTGATCACACGGAGGGTCTTCAACTCTTGGATTGTGACAGAGTGTGCCCTTCAAAAACTCGTGCTGGTACTTCAAACCCAGTACTATGGAGGAGCCCTAAACCTTGACAAGCAAGGATAAAAAAAAGAATAAAAGCCCCAAAAAAACTTTCCAAAATACTTCTGCTGCTAAAACGAATTTCCATAGTGGCTGTTTGCACCCTACAAAAATCTTAGTTTGCTGTTGTTAAAAAAATTTCCTCAGTTGCCCACGAAAACTCAGTTTACTGCTTCTGCTAAGTAACCAAAAGAAAAAAAAAATTGACTGTCAAAATTCTGGTTCTCTGCTGCCTTCGAAATTCCTCAGAAAAAAAAAATCTCAGAGCTCCACCGAAATTTCACACCTTCAAATGAGAGCCTTCGTGCTCTATTTATACTAATTTTCAACCATAGTTTGGAGCCGACCTGCTAAAATATTTTAATTTAAATTCGGAGCCGACCTAGCAATTTATTAAAAAAAACTTTTAATGGAGCCGACCTACAAAAATATTTTAATTTAAATTCGGAGCCGACTTAGCACTTTATTTCAAAAACTTTTAATGGAGCCGACCTAACAAGTTTATTTCATCAATTGTGATAGTTGACTGTGCTTATGGGCTGCTTCTCATGATTCAAGCAATACACGGACCAGGCCTTTGTCATCATTGCGATAACATAGGACATCTTCAAAGGCTTCAACGGACTCCACACATCATCATCATTTTATAAGGGCTTCATCATTTGTTCCATTTAAACCATAATTCCAGAATCAAACTTCAACCCATGTGTATGGGTCATATGTCCAAGTGTTTCAACCACTATTAAGCATGTGGGCTTGAGGACCATCTTGTGGGTTTGAGGATCTCTTCAAAAACTTCTTCACCATACCTCCATGCAAGACCATAGCCATCCATCACAATCAAAGGCAGGGGCTCCACGGCCTTCATGGGCATCATCTACAGCATACCAAGGGCTCCACACACATGAGCCACACCATCTTTGACAAATGACCATAGAATGGGTCATTTGTACCACTTCAACAAGCTTGTCCACTACAAAGGACAATAGTGGCATCAATGATAACTGAAAGAGCCACTGCAAGTCACATGTTGGCATGTTGGCATCAATGACAACTTCATCAACAGAAACTGTGTGTACTGCATCTGATCTGTTAATCTACTGAAATGAACTAGGTCATCACTGAAATCATCTCAATGGACAAGGAGATCTCAGTCTTGGCAAGGAAATACTCTGTATCTGCTACAAAACAAGGGCTATGAATGGCTCATGCTACAAAAATGATCCATGATGTATCCCCATCAATAAGTCTGGCTCAGAGGAAAAGAGAAAATCTAAATGTTGCATCATGGTAGCTCAACTACAATATATGTGATAACAAGTACTACCATTCTATTAGGAGATTGCAGGGACAGGCTCTATGTTTTGAGAGGGCACATTGTACGTCCAAGAGAAGGTGGATGGTTGTCAAAGTCAAAGGATGAGGCGAGAGTTGCAATTGATAGACATAGTTTTGATGAGGAGAGTGACTCTCTCCAAAGCATTGGTAGGAGACTCAACCAGTCTAGTGATGGTGTAGATGAGTAGGTGGATGAGACTCAAGTCAAGTCTCGAGCTTCAAAGTTCCAGTATGGTGTTGAGCACTTGTATCCAAGAGTGATTCCAGAACAAGAGGGAGTTGTTTCAAGAGTCAGAGATGGAGATGGTGTTGTGGACCTTCCTCATTAAGAGGGAATGTTGGGAAATTAACTCTGAAGATCCTCACTCATATTTTTTGTATGGTGTGATGAGGACTTAGACTTTGTCATTGTATATTTATGTAATAAGTGAATGTTATATAAATAAAGTGATGTTTCATACTTTATAGAATGGGTCTCACTTAAGTGTTTATTTAATAATTAAAGAGAATTAATTATTAAATGTGAGTGCATTAAATGATGGCCCTTGATTTTGTAAAAGTATCACAACTCTAGATTAGGTGGTTAAGATAGGTGGTTACAATTTGTAAAGTATAAAACAGAGAGACAGAGGACAAATTGTAAACACCATTAATGAAGAGAGAGGAAGAAGAAGATTGTGGAGGGAGAAGGAATGCCCTAGAGTAGTGGCACGATTCACAAGGCAAGGAGCAACACATTTCCTAAGGTAGCCTGAAGGTGACCGTACAACAACAGTGTGGCAGCAATCTGTACAGCAACACGTGTGGGCACAAATCTCGAGGCAGTGCTTCTTCATTTATTGCAGACTAACAGGTCGTACAACTGCTGCATTTATTGCAGGCACGTGTGGCATGATTTTCAAGGCAAGAAAGTACAATCGTACAGCACACGTGTGGATGCCATACAACAGGTTGTACCACTGTTAATAAGCACAAAAATCGAGGTATTTTGTTGTTGTTCCAGTTTGGGTATTTCTGTCAGTGAGGGTTGAAGGTATAAATTCATGTGTATATGAAAAAATTTATGAGTATTCTTCTTAAGAAAATTTTCTTCTTCTAGGGTTTTCCCTGTAGTTCGGGTTTTGCCCGATCTTATGACCAAAATATTTGTGTCTCATGTGTATAATTAATGCTTCAGTACTTGAGAAGATCTTGAAGTGATGGTTTTTATTTCAAGTTTATGAGTAAATTTTTAATCAAAAACCCTAGATATTCAAGTGTTTGACAAAATGTGTGAATGAAATATTCAAGTTAATGTCATTTATTTTCTTCATGGTATCATAGTTGAACTGAAGTAGGGTTCAAGATTGTGCTTCACAGTTAGAAGTTGTGTTGTCTTTCAAGTTAAAAGATTTTTTGTAAGTAAATTCCAATGATGAGTATACGGTATGAAGATAGATTGGATGTAATATCCAACTATCTTCCATGGAAAGTAAGGATTATTGTCGTATTAAATGAATGAAAGATATGGAGTTTTGCTAACACCAAGATGACCAAACCTGCAAACCAGGATGCTTTGGATGAGTTTGAAGGCCTTGAAGCCAGAGCCCAGAGAATGATCCTAGATGGAGTGAAAGATCATCTTATTCCACATTTGGCAGAGAAGAAAACTGCTAAAGACATGTGGGATACCCTGAACCAATTATTTGAATCCAAGAATGAGAACCACAAGATGGCACTGAAGGACAAGCAACACAATGTCAAGATGAATAAAGATGAGGGTGTGGCTTCCTACTTAACTCGAGTGGCGCAAGTCAAAGATGAGTTAGCATTCGTATGAGATATTGTCCCTGATTCAAAACTGGTGAGGATAGCCCTGAAGGGTTTCACCAAGAAGTGGAAAGTATTTGTGAAGTGCATTGTTGGTAGAGAAAAGCTTCCCAATTGATCCAAACTGTGGGATGACTTTACTCAGGAGGAGATTCGAGAAGGGTCTCTAAGTAGTTAGGTCAATGAAGAGGTGGAGTAGAACGTGGCACTTGTAACAAAAGTTAACAAGAAGAAGAAAGGCATCAGTCAGGTCAAATGTTAGCAGTGTGGTTAGATGGGACATTATGCTTCGAAGTGTCCTGAGAAGAAGAAAGACAAGACAAAGAGAGACATGGCAGCGTCTACAACAGTAGAAGACTATGCAGTGAAGTTTGAGTAAGACTTTTCTCGTCTCGATTGATTCCAGTATAGGGAGCTCAATTTTTTAGAATGTCTAGGTTGTTGACAGTGGTGCAACAAGACACATGACTGCAATCTATGATATCTTTCAGATCATCACAGAGTTAGGGCCAAGACTCTTCATTCAAACAGATATTGGCAGTCCACAAGTAGTGACACAAGAAGTTGGAACAGTCAAGTTCCAACTAGACCTTGGTGAGATCCCGGAAATACACTGAGTGCTTTTTGCACCTGGGATGAGAGTTAGCAAACTCTTAGTATCATTCGTTGAGGATGAACGTTATATGATGATGGTGAGGTATGGCCATGTTTTCCTGTATTGAAGAGATGAGCCAGTTGGTACTATCATTTTGTTAGGAGATCGCAGGGACAGGCTCTATGTTTTGAGAGGGCACATTGTGCGTCCAAGAGCAAGTGGGTGGTTTTCAGAGTCAGAGGATGAGGCGAGAGTTGCATCTGATAAACATGGTTCTGATGAGGAGAGTGACTCTCTCCAGAGCACTAGGAGGAGACTCATCCAATCCAGTGATGGTGCAGATGAGCATGTGGATGAGGCTCAGGTCGAGTCTCAAGCTTCAGAGTTGTAGTATGGTGTTGAGCACTTGTATCCGAGAGTGATTTCAAAGCAAGAGAGAGAGTTGTTTCAGGAGTCAGAGATAGAGATGGTGTTGTGGACCTTCCTCGTTAAGAGGGAGTGTTGGAAAATTAACTTTGAAGGTCCTCACTCATATTTTTGGTATGGTGTGATGAGGAGGACTTAGACTTTGTCCTTGTATATTTATGTAATAACTGAATGTTATATAAATAAAGTGATGTTTCACACTTTATGGAATTGGTCTCACTTAATTGTTTATTTAATAATTAAAGTGAATTAATTATTAAATGCGAGTGCATTAAATGATGGCCCTTGATTTTGTAAAAGTATCTCAACACTAGATTAGGTGGTTAAGATAGGTGGTTACAATTTTTTAAAGTATAAAACAGAGAGAGAAAGGGAAAATTGTGCACACCATTAATGAAGAGAGAGGAAGAAGAAGAGTGAGGAGAGAGAAGGAATGCCCTAGAGTAGTGGAACGATTCCCAATGCAAGGAGCAGCACATTTCCCAAGGCAACATACAGGTGATCGTACAACAACAATCTGTACAGCAACACGTGTGGGCACAAATCTCGAGGTAGTGCTACCTCATTTATTGCAGACTGACAAGTCATACAGCTGCATTTATTGCAGGAACATGTGGCACGATTTTCAAGGCAGGAAAGTATAGATGTACAACAATGTGTGGAGGTCATACAGCTGTTAATAAGCACGAAAATCGAGGTATTTTGCTCCTGTTCCAGTTTGGGTATTTCTGTCAATGAGGGTTGAAGGAATTAATTCATGTGTAGATGAAAAACTTTCTGAGTATTCTTCTTAATAATATTTTCTTCTTCTAGGGTTTTCCCAGAGTTAGGGTTTTGCTCGGTCTTATGACCAAAATATTTGTGTCTCATGTGTATGATTAATACTTCAGTATTTGAGAAGATCTTTAAGTGGTGGTTTTTATTTCAAGTTTATGAGTAAATTTTTCATCAAAGACCCTAGATATTCAAGTGTTTGACAGAATGATATTCAAGTGCTTAACAGAATGTGTGAATGAAATATTCATGTTAATGTCATTTATTTTCTTGACGCACCCCCTTTTTGGCCCTTTTTCAGCATTCAACTTCTAAAAAAAACATGTCGTTTACCACATAACTGTTGATTTTTGTACCTAGGCAGATGTTCCCTAGGTGACTTTAATTTTTGCCTAAAGTCACCT
>LPNX010294808.1:17537-42614 GCA_001517045.1 Pseudotsuga menziesii | reverse complement strand
GATAGATAGTTAGTTTTATTTTCAGCTACCCACCTATCTTTGTGACAGACCATCATCTCTGTCTCAAAGATTGTTGTGAGGTGAGTTTACTATAGTTTAATTGTTTTCAAGTTTCTGTTTATACAAGTTCCGTTCTTTTTGTTAAAGAAGTAACCATACAACCCATCCAACCTGTGAATCCTCTATCCACTTGTCATCTCCCTTTAGGGAATTCAAGCTGGATATGAAAAACAGGGTAAGTGGGGGCTTAGGTAATTAGATTAACTTTCCTTTTCTTGTACTACAATCTACAATCAATCTCTTTACTTCCCAAATTCTTTTGATTATTTTAAAATAAACCTTGCATATTAAACATCAAGGTTAAAATAAATCTTTAAAATTTACCAACCAAGCTTCTCTATCTCCTGCTCCTCTACTCGGTTATCACCCTCCGGGGTACTCCGAGATACGACCAGGGGAAAAGGAAGTCGTAGTCTAATAGGCATCCATCTAGAGACTTTTGAATCGATTAGAAACAGTGACTCGAAAGCTGCAAGGGGTAGCAGGCTGGGGACAGTCTCTAGGCGCTTCGCCGTCCTCCTTGTGAGCACTGGGCCATTGGGGTTTGACCTGTGAGCTAGGGGTGGGCTTGCTCCCACCTGTTGAGCGCAACAGCAGTTTGAGAAGAACTAGATCGGGGTAGTCACACCACCGGATCTAAAACTAACTTCAAGAAGAACAACTCTAATTAAAATCTATTAAAATTAACCAAGAAGCATTGCAAAACGCCCTACAAACACAGATTACTACTTTTACTACAATCATTTTCACTTCATTTTACTGCAAGTACTACAATACATTTATTTCAAGCACTCTTTTACTACAATACAACACTACAATTTTTGCTTCCAGCACTTTATTTCTCAGTACATTTATTTACTTTTAATTCTGCAAATGAGCATGTGGTGAATGTTGACTGCTTAAACCTTTTCATATTTAAATTCACTGCTGGTTTAGTAATCTGTATTCATAACGATTTTCGGCTAACTCGCAAATTGGTTTCATTTGTTTATCATATTGTTTTATTTCATTACTGTTCATAATCATATTGTTTACACATTGTATCTTTTGACTCCATTTAATATAGGCACTGGTCTTATAATTTTGTAATCTTAATAAAAAGATCCCTTTAATTAATCTTCAATTAATTAATAAACCTAGAACATAGTCTTTCCATAGGGACTACCCCCCTTGGCTCTGTTGGGATCTTGCCTAAACGGAGGAGCTGTAGACTGTGGTGACAGTGGTCCCCAGCTCTCGCTTGCCCCCAAGGACACACATAGCAGGTTGTGACTTTCCTGCGTCTTAAAGTGTGAATTAGGCGGCAACAGGACCCACACCTATTTTTGGGCATTTTTATATTATTTTCTAGAGCTTTTGGGAGGCTCACGATTTCCTCAAGGAGGCACAAAGTCAAAAAAATAAAATATTATATTGTTTTATTGTGCCATGGGGACAGCCAAAGGGAGTTAGTTAACACTCCATGGACCCACCATGTGCTTCATTTATTTCTTGTTGAGTGGGGTATCCTCTTTATGGGTGATCTAGTCCACTTTGGTACTTTATGGTTATATTGATCCATGTATTGTATGTTGAGCTCATCTCAACCATTGATTAGAACATTTATATCTTTTAATCTTAGCCACTCGTTTTGAAAGTGGTTAAGATTTTGGTTCTCTCGTTCCTATTTAAAGGAGAGAGCTTCTCATTTGTAAGGGGTCTTTGGCTCTTGGATCTGATTAACAGAAAAACTTTCTTGTGAATATTTTTTGGATCTCCTTTGCATCTGGGGTTCTTAGATGGTGATTGGAAAGTCTTTTGCTTCCTAGCATTCGGAAAATTTGTGTGAGATCTATATTTTTTCGGGATCATTGTCTTGCCTACAGGAGGACGACTTCATCTTGGGCGTTTTTGCAAGGGATCCTCAACTCGCTTGGATTGGCTTTGTCTTGTATCAAGGGGTTTTCATTAGTTTCATTATGATCTATGATTACATCTTGTTACTTTTCTGTAGATCTTGCTTTTCTTTCGTGATACGGCAAATCTGATATTGTTGATGTTTGCTTGGCAAAAGAGAGGGCGCATTGGTCACTTGGAGCAAAACGTTGGGCTTAGAAATCACACAGGTCTTCTCAAAGTGATCGAGATAGCAGGTATCATCACCTTCAAGGCATCTACAAGGATTTCCAAGTAAGATCTGCTGGTTAGTTCTTTTCTTCCGGATCTCAACCCATTAACACATGCTTTTCTTCATTTTTCTGAAAAATCCATAAATGATAAAAAACAAAAAATACTAAAAAATAAACCACTCGATCTCTAGACAAACCACTGCTGGGTTTTGTAGATCAAGCCTCCCTCTCACCAATTCACCCCTAACGCTGAGCTAATTCTGTCTGGTTTTCCCTAGATCTGAGAAACTGCCTTCTCAAACCCTAATACCCCTCACTGAATTTTTGACTTTTTCCGAGATCTGATTTTTTCGGGAAAATAACAACTTGGGTTTGTAGATCGGGTCCTCCTCACTCCAAATCACCTCCAACGCTGAGCTAGAGGCTCACAGGTGGCCCTAGATCTGAGAAATTGTCTTCCGGGACCCTAGCATTTCTCATCATTTTTCTGACTTTTTCCCAGATCTGATTTTTTCGACATGTTTCCAACTTGGGTTTGTAGATCAGGTCATCTCCATCCCATTTCCCCTCCAACGCTAAGCTGATGGTCTCTGAATTGTCCTAAATCTGAGGATCCGCCTCTCCAAACCCTAGCACTAGCCACCTTACTGCTGTTTTCCCCTGTAGACTGAATTTTCCGGTCAAATAGTTTTCTAGATCCATAGATCAGGGCATTTCCCAGGTGGGTTCACTCCAGCGCTGGGTAGATACTGACTCCATTACCCTAGGATCAATAGGCACTGATCTCCAACCCTAGCGCTAGCCCCTCTTTGGCCTTTTTCCTTGCAAACCGATCTTTCCCTGATGACTTGGGCTCTCAGATATTGTCACATCTATCATCGAGTCTATCTATTAGTACTAGATAGCCCCAACATTGTCCTTTCCCTCTCCGCATTGGTCACATTTCCCAAGGCAGAAAATTTTTTCACTAGTTGCTAGTACCTCAACCCTAGATCTGATATTTACCCCATAGGTCACCTGTGTTCCACTTTGGATCAACCCTCATTTGTCTAAAACCCTTATCCAAAGCCCTGGCACACTTAGTCACACCTTCCGTAGATCTAAGGTCTCCAATTACCTTACACCTTACGCACCTCAAGTCTAATTGATCTAATCTGGTGTCTAGGTCTGATCTCTCCTATCGAGAGCAGATTCGGGTCTCCCCCTTTGTTGTCTTGGGCTTAGATAACATAAAGTGAAGGCCACCTTGATTGGCGTGACAACCATCCATTTGGGAGTCTAGGCAGTCTTGGTTCCACCTCCTCAGTTGCTTGTCACTCTACCATCCATCCTGGATCCACCTCACATAGGCAACTACAAGGTTGGTGATAACATTTTGGCGTCGTTGCCGGGGAGGTAGAGGCCTACCTTGGTTCGACATACCTCACCTTTCCCTATGACATATCTCTTTTTCGGTGAATTAGTTGTGTGGTTCACCTAGCGACTCTACTGAGAAACAAACCCATCCCATAAATCATAATGAATTCAGATGTATTTTTGAGGCACGTGAAGGAATTAACCAAAAACATGATTGAAACTACAAGACAAATAAACGAAAGGGATAGATGGAGGTCAAACTACGGGTATGAGGATGATCTCGAGCATGACTATGGATATGAATCTAGTTATGACAAACTTTATGATACCCACCAACTTCCTCACCCATGCAATAAAGATTTCCCAACCATCCCGAGTGGACTTGTAAGTCAACATGAACCTAGAAGTCAATCCCAGTCAAAGCCTTATAGCCAAGTAACCAGAGCTGTTAAAAAACAAGACAAACGGTCTCCTTTTGACTTTTCTGAAATACCGGGAGCACCTCATCCTATGCCAAATGATTACAGTAGGAGGTTGCCCTAGTTTAGTGGAAATAATGATATATTTGTTGAAAGTCATTTGGACATTCTCTGGGATTACATGGAAATTAGAGGTGCGGGCAATGAGGATGTTTATATGCGAGCCTTAGGAGAATCCTTGCAAGGGGATGTTCAACTATGGTTTGATCATTTAGCACCAGAACCCATCACTGGGTATGACATGTTCACAGATTTGTTAATAGATAAGTGGGGTATGACATGTTCACTAGATCTGTTAATAGATCTACTAGGTGTTTTGAGTGGCTCGGTCCCCTAAGACATAGATTTCAACGAAGGTATTCCAGGGAGGTTTTTCCCTTGTCAATTATGCTTTGCCTATAGCCGAGTATAATCGATGAGTTTTTCTCTCGCTTCCTCCAAAGCTGGAATGCTCGATTTTGAAATTTGGGCCTTAGGGGTTTATTAGAGTCCAACTAGTAAATATGAACCTACTAGACACTATTGGTATGTTCTATGGTCATTTCCTAAGCCCCGAGATGCTTTAAAAATTTGTCAAAAAGAAATTTCCGACGGCGTTGAGTTTTTTAATTTTGTATTTTTTGACTATAGAGAATTGATTAAATTTTTCAATTAATTAAACCATTTTGACCATGGTTTAATTGAAAATTTTCATATTGTAATAATTAAGTGGTCCGTGGGGTGTTTGTGGCAAATAAAAACTTGTTTTCTAAGCCAAAACATTCATTTAACCCCTAGACACACTTATCCTAAGTTTCGGACAATTATTTGGCCTTGTAAATAATATTTCCTCAAAAAACCCAAAAAAAGAAAAATATTAATTAAAATAAAATAAAATATTAAATTGGAGAAAATCAAAATATCTCCAAAAAAGACCAAATTGAATAAAATAAAGGGCTAATTAGCTCGGCAAAAAGCATCTAGGATGATTCCAATCAAGTCTGGACTAATTTTAGTGAGTATCGAAGTGCTACGGTAAACTTCACCTTCGGATTTGTGCCCTTCTCCATGCATGGACGTTTTTCCTTCTTTGGCACGTTTCTATTGGCCGGGTGATAAGATCGAGGAGGATTGAGGCCACCTCACCCCCCCTCATTACTCCAGCACTCAATTACAACTCAGTCGAGTATCAGTTCAACTCCGAATCAATTGCCAGAGCTTCAGTCTGATTTAGGGTTTTAGCTTCTCTTTTTGTATAAATAAGGGTCTCTTGTTCCCATTTGCATATGGAGAAATTGCAAGAGAACTCTGCCAAGATTGTAACCGAGATTTGATAATGGAATAAAGTGACTCTGGAGGTCTATGTGTGGATTATTTGCATGTGGTTTTCACCTTGCGAGGTGATATTGTTCTCAACCTTCTCTTTATTTTAATTAATGTTTGGTCAATGTTAGCTCATGAAGGCTATAAATCTAGCACGGTAGGGTAGTCATTTAAAGTTTTAATTTGATTATCTATGCAATTTTCATTATATATTTGAAGCGGGTAGGAAGTAGTCAGTTATACCAGTGCCTTTCAATATCTATTTTGATTATTACATCCTAGCATTTGATCACTTTACTTGTATCGAGTTGTGTTGGTTTCAGGAATCGCCAAGAGAGGAGGAGTTGAAGTTCAACCGGTTTCTCATCAAGGATTTTTTAACTTTATACTTTCACCATGCAAGTTCTTCAGAACACTTAATCCAGCATCAAAAGACATACAGCTAAAAAGGGGCTCTTTCTTACCTCTCTTAATCAGAACTTAAAAAGTATTTTCCTTGGTTATAAGATCCACCCTTCCTTCTTCTTCTTCTCTCTCTTTGTCCTCTTTATCCATCTCTTCTTTCCTCTTTTCAGCTTGCTTCTTTTGCCCTCACTCTTTTACCTTTTTGCTCCTCTTTTTCCCTCTTTGTTTTATCTATTTTCACCTTGTTTTCTCTTTCTTTTTTGCTCTCTTTTTCTCCACTCTTCGCTGCCCTCTTTCTCCTTTTGTTTGCAGCCATACTTGTCTTTTGTTGGCTGTGCTATTTGCCCAAATTTTGCAACCAACTTTCATCTTAGTTGGCTGCCTTCTTTCACACCTATTTTCAGCCATTATGGGCACTTTTCCGGCTCCATTTTTGCCCTTTTTCAAGCCTCTTTTCTTCTCTGATTTGCAGCCATCTTTCTTCCTATTTGGCCACCCTGTTTTTGCTTTTTGTTGCAGCCATCTAACTCATTTGTTGGATGCCCTGTTTTTCCATCTTTTCAACTTTCCATTTTACTCTTTTCTTTGCATTTTTTTTCCTAGTTTTGCTTCAAAAACCACTAAATTTTTCCATTTAAAAAGAGTTATTTTTGCACATAATTAGTTTCTTTTTGTCTAACAAATAATGGGTGCTTGAGTACTTGTTGGTTTTGTGCAGACATCGAAGAAGAAAAGTGAACCAAGAAGGACTTGAGGATTGAAAAAATTGTAAAACCAAGAAAAGCTTGCATCCTTGTAAAAGCCATTAAGGCTTCTTTCCTTAGTTTTTCTTTCTTGCTTTCTTTTCAAGGGTTAAAATCCCTCTGATTGTAACTATTAATAAAAAAGGACTAGTGGGGTTAAGCCTCCCACACTTTTTCTACTTCCCCTATTTGGGGGAAGTGTGTCTTGTCTTTTCCTTACCTAGATTAGATTGCTTTAGACTTAGTTTATTTCCACTAATTGCTTGTAATATCCCTGATCTGATATTCATATCAGAATATTAACTTTCTGCAAATTAGCTTAATGTTTTAAAATAAAACTTGCAAACAACCAGTCGACTTTTGGAAGCTAAGCAGATAAGGGAAAAATGACTAATACGTTTGGTCACAGGGCAGCAAGCAAAGAAAAGCAATCAAGGAAAGACTAGGACTGATAGAGTATCTTCCCTAACAAATTTAGATCAGGGACCATTGAGGTTTCGGAGTCCGCTCCGCGGAAACCTACTTCCATGCTGCTGGGTCACCTAACCGTGAAACTAGGAAGCACTTTTCTCATATCCACAACCAGAGGCTTTGGAGAAATGACTTGGATTGGTAATCAAGTTATCAGACATGTATATAAAGGTATATTCAGGTTTAAAACAAGTCTGGACAGTCACAAGGCATATTAAGGGTGGAACTATGAAAACTAGTTACCAGGACTAGGTAATTAAATGGAGAATGGATATGGGTGTTTCTGAGATTATAGAGGTTAAATATAATTTAATAACAGTCATTCAATAGTAATATATCATTCCAGAAAGTTACAAAGAGATCTGAGCAAGTTTTATAGCATAACGAGTAAAATGACAATTCAAGACTACTCAGCTAGCTCGACTTTTGTACTCCCAAACGATACTCAAATGCAATAGAATTTCTGAAACAAGGGTTGGATAATGTCATGTGATATATTAGCTAACTCCAGGGAACTGGAATGATGTCATTTGGACATTTACACATTGACTTATGAATCATTCATTGAAAGCTAGTCAAATTCTAGCTAAATCTAGAAGGGGCGCATAAATTGGAGAAGAAATCAAAGTTCTGTAATTTGTAGTGAAGTGACTGATATCAGAACATTGCATACTCTGTTATTACATCAGAAATAGGCCAATATGCCTCTCAGAGGATGATGGAAGAATCCCTCCTCTTGCATATAGGAAACTAGTTGTAGAATAGAAGGAGGGAGGATTTGATCTCTGAACTTGATGATGATGATTATGAACTTTATATTCGACCTAATCAGCTTCAGTACTCTGTTATAACATCAAAGATAGGCCAAAATACCTCTCAAAGCATCATGGAAAGATCTATCTTCTTCTACACCAAAAACTAGCTCTAGAAATCCACAGAAAGCTTGGAGATTCGATCTCTGGAATGGATGTTGATTTTTCTGATCTTCAAATTCGACTTTATCATCTACAGGACCTGCAAATAAAATCAATGACAATGGCTGAATGCCATTATCCTCTCACAAAAAGCTCGGGCACATCTCTCAATTCTCAAATGCACAAATGCATTCATAAAATTTCTCAAACTAGCAAAAGATGTGAAAGGGAGTTGGAATACTTCTTTTATAGAATTAATGTTGACCTGTTAAGCAAGTTACTTGGCTTGGTGATCTGTGAGAATAGGTCACCCATGAGTGGACATACTTTCATTGCTTTGCTTTGCTTTGGCTTTCCTTATTTTTCCTCTTTTTCTGACTTTCCTTCTTTTCTGAACTATGGATAAATTTAAATGCACACCCCTAATTAATTAATTGCCTCATCTTAACCCCTCATTAATTATTTAGTTCAATCTGTCACTAGGATCCATGGGGTTCAATCTACTTCATGGTGTTGTCAAAATGGGAACATGACATTGATAGTTTTAATCTTCGCTTGCATGCTTCTTATTTCATGTGTTTTTTTAATTATTCATAAAAAGAACCCAAAGACTCTTGAACTTGTCATAAGACAAGTCAAGAGCAGTATGTATTGGAGAGCACTTGCATTGCATTATCATAGTAGGTTAGATAAGACTCTTGAATCTCACCATAAGGTGGATCAAGAGCACTCTCTGTCGGAGAGTTGTGA
Organism: Pseudotsuga menziesii; assembly: GCA_001517045.1. Classification (NCBI taxonomy): domain Eukaryota; kingdom Viridiplantae; phylum Streptophyta; class Pinopsida; order Pinales; family Pinaceae; genus Pseudotsuga; species Pseudotsuga menziesii. The sequence continues at coordinate 34,026 of LPNX010294808.1, read as the reverse complement.
TTGTTAATAAAATTTGCAACTCACATTCACTCTTTAAAATTGGAACTTACCATTCTACAGTGTGTATGCTCTACCTGTACGGGATACCCAGAAGCACTGTAACTTATTAATTCTCACGCTTAACTCCAAGTAGAACCATAATAAAATTTACCACTTTCCCCAGGCGAAAAATCCAATGCCTAGATTTAAGTCGTTGCGATGGCAAAATACCCAAAGGAAGCAGGAACACCTGGTCAGTGACATCGAGGCACCAGTTAGGCTACACCCTTGCGGTGTAGTGTTGAACATAGCTTCAGAGACTCCTGACTAGCTTACATATTCCTTGCGGGTAGCCGCATCGGTTAAGGGTTTTGAACATATCTCCTCTACCGAAAGGTATATCTTGGAGATCCCACTTCCATTTAATAATCCACTTCATCTTAAAACGTACACTAAAATTTGACCAAGCACATTTGCAAAACGATCTCACAAACGTCAAAGACTTGTATTTCAGCATCCCCAGCACTTTGACTCCATTTAAGGCACTAGTCTGTTTATTCTTGCATCATCTTGTTTGGACCAATTGTCCATTTATTTCTAAGTTATTTATGCATGGATGCCTTAATTTCTGTCTTATTATTCATCTCGTGTTTTGCAAATAGCAACGTGGATTGCATAATTGGTCTTTTTTGTTGAAAAGTTACCAAAGAAGTGTTGTTCACCTTGTGTTTCCTTGGGGTGGACAAGAACACTTTAAAAGGTGACCCCTAGTCATTTAAATTAATAAAGTGAGAAGTACTTTATATTTTTAAAGTCACTTTATTAAAAGTTAAGTCATGGTTTATCCTAAGTTCATATTTAATGATAAAGTCAAGTGAGTGATTAATTAGAAGGGTCTTCACTTTATTAAATGACATGAGGTGCACTAAATGTCATTTATTATTTATTTAATGAGCATTTATTGTGAACCCTCAATCTAATCTAATCTAAAGCATTGGATTGAAAGAGGAAGTTACCATGAACAAAAAGGCTTGGGGAGAGGCAAACCGTATCTTTTGTTCACTTTCACAAGAGAGATTTTTGAGAAAGGAGAGAGCAAAAAGAAGAAGAGGGCAAGGGTTTGAAGTGATTTCATTTCCAGAGAAAGAGAAGGAGAGAGAAGGAGAATTCTGCAGGTTTCAGAGGCACAAAAACGAAGGAAGAATCATTATTTTATTTCAGCAATTTCAGCAAGGCAAACAGGATGTTTTCCAAAGTAGAATTTGCAGTTTTGATGGTAGATCTTTTCAGCACGTTTTTCGAGGTGATTTCTGCATAATTCTGGAAAAAAAAATTGAAAAAAAAATTTATGTCCGTACAGTCGTACGGAATCTGTACTCATACTTCAAGAAAACGAACTATGGGATATAGTCGACAGCACTACTACAAATCCAGTGACAGTTCCTACAGATGCTGCTGCAAAGATTGTATTTGATAAGAAGGACATAAAGGCAAAAAGAATCCTTCTTGATGCGATAAAAGATCATGTGATTCCACACATCTCAGGTAAAAGCCATGCTCATCTGATGTGGACAGCTTTAAACAAATTATACCAAAGTTCCAACGAAAACAGGAAAATGGTGTTAAGGGAGAAGCTGAAGGGTATTCGGATGAACAAGGGGGAGAACATGGTTCCTTACCTTACCAGAATTACACAGGTTCGAGATGAGCTTGGAGCAATGGGGGAAAAGGTGGTTGATGCTAAGTTGGTTCGTACAGCTTTGAATGGCGTGGCAAAGCCATGGACTGTATTTGTGGAGTCAGTGGTTACTCGTGAGCACATGCCTACATGGGATCGTCTTTGGGACGACTTCATTCAGGAGGAGACCCGGAGAGGGTATATACATGGGAGTGCATCTCACAGCAAGGAAGAGGAGGAAAATGTGGCTTTGGCAGCAAAGGGGAACAAGAAGAAGAAGTTCAAGAAGGGTTCCAAAGGTGGAACCAAGCAGCAGGATGGTGAGAAGAAGGACATGAGCAAAGTGAAATGCTTTGCTTGTCAGAAGTTTGGACATTATGCTGGACAATGCCCAAACAAGAAAAAGAAGAAACAGCAGACAGCAGCTTCTGCAGAGATTGATGAGTACGCTGCTAAATTTGACAGAGAGTTTTCTCTCTTTGCTGGTGGTTGTAGAGAGAGCATCATCTATCACCAGCAGGGACATTGAGGACCAGACGGAGCATTCCTTGATTGTTGGGCATTCACTGAGTGCTTCCACTACTCCCTCCACATGGTATATTGACAGTGGAGCTTTGAGACATATGACAGGTGCACAGGATATGTTCACTGAGATTTCATAGACAGGCTTGGAGTTGGAGATAGTGTTGGGTGATGATACAGTGGTGAGAGCAGTTGGACGTGGGACAGTCTGTTTTGACAAGGAGTCCATGCAGCCCATGTTACTGAGGGATGTCTTGTACGTCCCTGGGCTGAAGAAGAATCTTGTTTCAGTTTCCGCTATTGAGGACAGAGGCTTTGGCATATATGTCCTAGATGGAAAAGTGTATATCTTTTCCAAAGCAGAGGGACCATCTACTTCATATGCGATTGGAGTTAGATGCGGGAAACTGTACAAGCTTCTCTTCCAGCCACATCATGCACTGGCACATACTGAGAGCAGCAGTGAGATATGTGAGTTATGACACAGGAGAATGGCTCATCTTCATCATTCAGCTTTGAGGATGCTGAGAGACATGACTACAGGTTTGCCAGATTTTAGCACAGAGCAGAGTGGTGTGTGCAGAGGGTGTGCTTTGGGAAAGTACACCAAGACTGCTTTTCCTAGCAGTGACAGCAGATCAGAGGGAGTACTTGACTTGATACATTCAGATCTGTGTAGTCCCATGTCATCTGTCTCTTTGACTGGTTATGAGTACTATGTCATTTTCATTGATGACTACTCCAGGAAGACCTGGATCTACTTCCTGAGGAGCAAGAAGTCAGAAGAAGTCTTGAAGAGGTTCCAAGAGTTCAAAGCTCTTGTGGAGAACCAAACAAGGAGGAGGATTCGAGTACTCAGATCAGACAATGGGGGTGAGTATACCTCCAAGGAGTTTGATGAGTTTTGCAGACAGGAGGGGATAAAGAGACAGTTGACAGTTCCTTACACTCCACAGCAGAATGGAGTAACGGAAAGGAAGAACCGTTCGATAGTGGGAGCGGCTAGAGCCATGCTGCATGATCAGAGTCTTCCTTTCTTTCTATGGGCAGAGGCCTGTAGCACAGCTGTTTATGTATAGAACAAGAGTCTGCACCGTGCCTTAGGGTGCAAAACTCCTGAGGAGATGTTTACCGGGAAGAAGCCTGAGATAGGCCACTTCCGTATTTTTGGATGCCTTACATATTCTCATGTCCCTTCGGAGAAGAGGACAAAGTTGGAGGCTACTGGGGAGAAAGGCATCTTTGTTGGCTATGATGAGACTTCTAAAGCCTTCAGCATATACCTTCCTGCATAGAGGAGAGTTGTGGTGAGGAGGGAGGTGAGATTTGAGGAGGAGTGGGCCTTTAGAAAGTCTCTAGAGTCAGAGGAGGAGCAGCAGCAGAGTACTGTTTCACAGGTTACAGCATCTCAGAGTTCAGTGAGTCAAGGCACAGGGTCACAGGTTTCAGGGGTGACTGGGTCACAAGTTACAGGTTCAACAGTTTCAGGTACCCAGTCTACAAGGACTTCTGGTACAGGGACAGGTTCACGGATCACAGGTTCATAGGTGACACCTTCACGTGATTCGAGCTCTTATGGTACAGGTTTAGGTTCACCAGGTACAGGATCTCAGGGCACAGGTACTTCTTCAGGGAGACAGGTATCAGATGAGGAGGTACAAGAGGAGGGTCTGTCACAAGAAACTACTTCCAAGAAGAGAAAGCCAAGTTGGCTTAAGGAGCTTGTGAAGGAAGCTGAGGAGTCTATGGGGCCACCCAAGAGGGAGGTCAGAGAGAGCAAGGCACCAGAGAGGTTTTCCAGTTACATGGCAGTGGTGACTAGCTTGCGTGAGTCCGAGCCTTCTACTTATGAGGAGGCATCCCCACATCAGGTTTGGAGAGATGCCATGATGGAAGAGTACAATTCCATCATGAAGAATGGAGTGTGGGAGATTGTTCCGAGACCGAAGGGGAAGTCAGTTGTGACTTCCAAGTGGCTCTATAAAATCAAGTATGTTGCGGATGGCAGCATCGATAAGTACAAAGCTCGGTTTGTGGCACAAGGGTTCTCACAGGTAGAGGGAGTTGATTATGATGAGACCTTTGCACCAGTTGCTAGAATTTCTTCGATCAGAGCAGTGATCTCCATTGTGGCACAGATGGGTTGGAGGATTCATCAGATGGATGTGAAGACCGCTTTTCTCAACGGTCTTCTACAGGAGGAGGTTTATCTGGAGCAGCCACTGGGCTTTGAGATACATGAGAGAGAGTCCCATGTTTGCAGGCTTAGGAGAGCCTTGTATGGTCTGAAGCAAGCCCCTTGGGCTTGGTACTCGGGGATTGATTCTTCTCTGCTTTTGATTGGGTTTCGGAAGAGTGAGGCTGATCCCAACCTATATTTCATTGTGGTTGGAGGTGATCTGCTCATTCTTTTGCTATATGTTGATGACTTGTTTATCACAGGGGAGGAGCACCTGATTGTAGCATGCAAGAAAGACCTTGCTTCAGAGTTTGAGATGACAGATCTTGGGCTGATGCATTACTATTTGGGGATGGAGATTTGGCAGGAGGATGGACATGTTTTCCTGGGGCAAGGAAAATATGCTGCAGATATTCTGAGGAGATTTCGGATGGAGGATTGCAGACCCATGTCCACACCCATGATCGCCAACTGGAAGAAGCTTCATGCTTCTGAGGGAGAGTTGGTGGATCCTACCTTGTATCGTCAGCTGATTGGATCATTGATGTATCTGGTCAACACCAGGCCAGATTTGAGTTTTGCAGTGAACATTCTCAATCAGTTCAATGTGGAGCCCAGGAGTGTGCATTGGATAGCCGCAAAACATGTTTTGAGATACCTTGCTGGGACAGTAGATTATGGTCTGGACTATAGGAGGTCAGATGGAGTGGGCTTGGTTGGTTTCACAGGTTCAGATTGGGCAGGCAGTGTTTTGGATCGGAAGAGCACTTCCGGTTGTTGTTTCAGTTTGGGCTCGACAGTTGTGTCGTGGTTCCGTCGGAAACAAAAGTCCGTTGCTTTGAGTTCTGCTGAGGCTGAGTATATGGCATCCAATCAGGCTAGTTGTGAAGCATTGTGGCTTCGCAAGTTGATGGTAGACTTGTTTGATCAGGAGTTGAGGCCTACAGTCATTCACTGTGACAATCAGAGTTGCATTAGGCTTTCTGAGAATCCAGTGTTTCATGACAGGTCTAAACATATTGAGATCAGATATCACTTCATCAGAGATTATGTTCAGAGAAGAGCTGTTGAGTTACAGTACATTTCTACTGATGAGCAGGTGGCTGACATTCTCACGAAGTCTTTGGGAAGAGGGAAGCATATTCATTTCAGGGACAAGTTGGGAGTGGTGAAGAACAGCTTCCTCGATAAGAGGGAGTGTTGAAAAGTTACCAAGGAAGTGTTGTTCACCTTGTGTTTCCTTGGGGTGGACAAGAACACTTTAAAAGGTGACCCCTAGTGATTTAAATTAATAAAGTGAGAAGTACTTTATATTTTTAAAGTCACTTTATTAAAAGTTAAGTCATGGTTTATCCTAAGTTCATATTTAATGATAAAGTCAAGTGAGTGATTAATTAGAAGGGTCTTCACTTTATTAAATGACATGAGGTGCACTAAATGTCATTTATTATTTATTTAATGAGCATTTATTGTGAACCCTCAATCTAATCTAATCTAGAGCATTGGATTGAAAGAGGAAGTTACCATGAACAAAAAGGCTTGGGGAGAGGCAAACCGTATCATTTGTTCACTTTCACAAGAGAGATTTTTGAGAAAGGAGAGAGCAAGAAGAAGAAGAGGGCAAGGGTTTGAAGTGATTTCATTTCCAGAGAAAGAGAAGGAGAGAGAAGGAGAATTCTGCAGGTTTCAAAGGCACAAAAACGAAGGAAGAATCATTATTTTATTTCAGCAATTTCAGCAAGGCAAACAGGATGTTTTCCAGGGCAGAATTTGCAGTTTTGATGGCAGATTTTTTCAGCACGTTTTTCGAGGTGATTTCTGCAGATTTCTGGAAAAAAAATTCGTAAAATATATATATATGTCTGTACAACCGTACGGAATCCGTACAGTCTGTACGGAACTGGCCATACTGCACGTTTTTCGAGGGAGACTGTGTGCAGAATTTTTGTTGCGCTGTTTTTCTAACACGTGGTTTGAGAAGAATAAATTCTGAAATTTCAGCAGGCCATTCAGGGATTGATTGGCACGTTTACCAAGGCATTTGGTGAAGATAAGTACTGTTGTATTTTTATTTAAAGTATGCCTGAAAGAATAAAAATATCTCTCTCAAGAATAGGTTTTCCCTTAGGGGTTTTTCCTGGACCATTTTGGTCAAAAATCTGAGTCTCTAAAAATTTCATGAGTAGCTGATTTAGTTTTCTGCATTTGAAAATTTGGCTGTTAGAAATTTTCTGAGTTTATAAAGTTGAAAGAATCTCAAGTGTTTCTAAGTTTTCAGTGAGAATTTTTTATTTTTAAATGTACATGCATATTGGGGTTGGGCATTAAACGATATGCAGTGATCTGAACTTGAAACCAGGTTGGGGTTTGAAAATTTACATTTTTTGTGTATATATCAAAACTCCTAAACAACACTAATTCTCACCATTCATCTAAGAACACTTTAAAACAAAAAGCCTTAGAGAACCTTTTTAGGGACTACCCCCCTTCGCTTCGTTAGGAGTTGGCCTAAACAGAGGAGCTGGGATCAGGTGACAGCACCTGGCTCTTTGCTTGCCCCCCAAGGCCACACCTTTCCCGCTTAGGGAAACAACAGTCCAAAAGATTTCTGCTAGCAGTGTGCATTTGGAGGACAACAGATGGAAAGGTGGAACCTCTGCTAAATTGCATTGTAACTACTGTGAAGTATTTTTCATTGAATGAATAAAGGCTTTGGAGGCAAATCGGTGTGTGGATCTCTCGTGTGTGGATGATAATGTCTTTATGATCTAATGAGGTATAAATATATTGTTTACATGCTTGCACTATAAAATCTTTGGTTATTTATCTGGCTTTTGAAGGAGAAGTATTTCTTAGTAAGGTAGAGTAGTGTGATTGTTTCATCCATTACTTTTCTGTTAAGTTGCATTAGAGACATTAGAGGAACATGTTTATTTGATGAGAAATGCATGTTTTCTGAAGTTTCTATTGTAGTTTACACCATGTGTTTTTGATCCTTTGTTGTGCAAGTGTTGTGACATTACAGGATATCTAGTTTGGAGAGCGTGTTGAGCATGTCGACATCCTCACGTCTTCAAACATATTTCTAAGAAGGACTAGTCCCTCTGATTCCCACTTTGAGGACCCCATTGCCCAATTTCAACGGTTGTTTGTCTTCACCCTTCTCATCTTTTAAAGTTTGATATTCTTGGTGACTGGTTCGATTTTTATTTCAGATCTATAATGTCATGCAATAATATAAGTAGATTTGAGTAGCTGGCTAGATCTAAGTAGTTTACAATTAAAATCTCAAAGTCTAGATCTGATTAGAGTTGATCTACTATTTTTTCATGTAAAATCTAAAGTTAAGTAAAGGTAGTTTGATTCGAGAGTTTAAATATTCATATTTGGCATATAGTGCTTGAGATTTGCTTGCTGAATCTTTTCAAGAAGGCAAGCAAAGATCCTAAGAAGACAAGCTTCCTAGCTTGCCTTAGTCACTTTTCAGCCAGTTTTACTTAGAATTTTTTAGACTTTTTTGTAGATCTTCCCAAGACACTCTTAAAGTGTCTTTGGGTGTCTTTCACATTCTTTCATCGTTGTTTTTTTGCAGGTTTACAATAAAAGAGAAGGAAACTCTGGCGAATTTTCGCAAAAATCAAGAAAAAGAAGACAAACGAAGCTTACCTTTGCATAAAAATTGATTCTTTCACAAGTTGTAAGCCTTTAGATCCAAAGTATAAGGACCAAAGTGCACTTTTATTTCATGTTTGTAAGATTGTAATAAGGTTTGAGTAGGCCCATCAGAGCCCACTCCCCATCCCCCCGGGGGGGATTTGCGTCGATGTCCTTTGGGTTGTTTTGATGTTGCTAGTGTAGTTTGTTGCTTTCTTTCTCTCTCTCACTATTTCATCGGTTTATTCAAGTTTGCAAAAGTAATATGAATACTTACCCACTGTGCTATAACGAAGTACCATAAGGGATAAGATTTGAGCAGTGTAGTAATTAAAAAAATTAAGTTTTATGCATTGTTGGGTTTAAAATAAGCCCCCTCGCTCTCTCGAGTACAGGTTCATCGATAAGGGCTTTCCTGAGTACTGAATCTGAAAAGAAACTCCTAGCATTTACTGTTTTTTTTAATCAGAAAACTTTGCTCAAAAACATTTAAAACTTACAAGGCCTTCATCCCCGTATGCTCTACTTCCACTGCAGCTTCGTCTGATCAGTTGGTAGTATCAAAAAGGGATTCAGGTGACTAGCTTAATTAGTTTCCACTTCCAAATTAATCTCCCCAAGCAAAAATCCAATGCCTCGAATTGATCTGTTCCGATGGAAAAATCGACAAAGGAAGCGGGAACAACTGGGCAATGACCTCGAGACACCGTTAGGCTACATCCTTGTTGGTGTAGTGTTGAACACGTCTCAGAGACTCCAAACAGCCCACATATTCCTTGTGGGGAGTCGTATCGGATAAAGATTTTGGACATACTCCTCGTACCTTCGAGTATATTGGGAGTTCCCTTCCCCTAAGTTAATCTAGATCATTACCATGTTAATAAAACTAACCAAGAATTTACCCACTCCTTAATCAACTCATCTAATAAATCTTAAAACTTACCAATGAGACATTGCAATACTTTCACTGAGACCAAAGCAACATCCCTTATACACAAGCACTCCATATTCAATTGGCACTGGTCTTTCGCATTTTTATGGTTAAATCAATTGTCATGAATGGCGTTTGAACTATCAATGTTGTTGTTGTTATAATTCATTTGCAGTAACTCATTGCTAAGGTTTTAATTCATTTCACATTAACTCCTATAATCAATCATTTCTTTCGTAGAGTAAAAACCTTAGATTTTACTTATCATAGGGACCACCCCCCTTGGCTTCGCTAGGAGTTGGCCTAGACGAAGGAGCCGAGTATCAGGTGACAGCACTTGGCTCGAGCTTGCCCCCAAGGTCGCACCCAGTGGCTTGAAGATTTTTGCCACATTACCCGAGGTCTGAATTAGGCAGCAACACGTTCCTCTCGAAATTCTGTGTAAAATGAGTATAAACTCGACTATCTTTTCCTAACGCCTCCTCTAGCACGCAAATCGAGACAACCTCTGCTAGGGTTAGTAAACCAGACAAGGCTTATTTTGTCCCGAGGTAGATCCATTTGTCAAAGAACCCACCGTGATGCTGCTTCAAATGCCCTAAGGGCAAGATCATGTGGTTCCAGCACTCTGTGTTGGGTTCCAGCATTTCTATGCTGATGATGATCATGTGATTCCAACACTCTGTGTTGATGCCACCATTTCTATGTTGATGATGATGTAGTTCCAGCACTCTATGCTAATGCCATCATTTCTATGATGATGTGGTTCCAGCCCTCTGTGTTGATGCCAACATTTCTATGCTAATGATGATGATGTGGTTCCAGCACTTTGTGTTGATGCTAGCATTTCTATGCTGATGATAGTGATGTTGTTCCAGCGTTTCTATGTTGATGATGATGATGATGTGGTTCCATCATTCTATGCTAATGATGATGATGTTCCAACATCTCTATTATGATGATGCAAATGATGATCTAGCATTTATTTGTTGATGATGTTTCTTTAGCACTAGCACGCTAACGATGTTGTTGTTGTTCCAGTATCTATATACTGATGTTGCAAATGATGATGTTCCAATATTCACATATTGATGTTGCAGATGATGATCCAGTATTCACATACTGATATTGTAGATGATGATGTTCCAGTATCCACATACTGATGATGTCCCAGTACTCAGAAATTGATGACGATGATGATGTCCCAGTATCCACATACTGATAATGTTGATGTTGATGATGATCTAGCAGTTCCATGATGATGATGATGATGTTGATGATGATTGATGATGAAGATATATGATGTTGTTCCAAAACTTCCTGTGACATATAGAGATTCACCAGTCAATTGTACAGTTGTTGTTGTTGTTGTTGCTGACGATGTAGAATACCTTTCTAGTTAAAAGGAAGTGTTAAAATAATGTAACTTCGGAATTTATTCTATTTGTATTATTGTTATTCCTCCACTCGAAGATGTCCTTGATGTAATTGGTCATGTAAAAGTCATGAGGTAAACCTTCATTGTAAGTCAAGGCAATAGTACCCACAAAAGTATTTTATAAATATTATTTTGAGTCTTCCTAGGTAGGTCATCCCTAATTACAGAACCTGGCGACATAGTTAGGCAATTGAGTCAGTCACCTTATTGATATAAATAGATGAGGCGCCTCCTTCATTTGTACACACTTCACTCTCACTCAAGCAAGTTCGCTAGAGAGATAAGAAGTGCGCTGGAGAGAGAGTTGTCTTGGGGTTTTACACTGTCTTAGTTGAGTTCTATATTGAGGAAGTTTTGCGAGGTTTTCTCCCTTGTGGTTTCCCTGAGGAAAATCTTTGTGTTCTTTGTGTTCTTGTGCTTGTTGTTCTTTCAATGATCCTCCTATTGTGAATTTTTTTAGAATACCATCTAAGCAATTAAGAAAACTAACACTTACATAATCCTTTGTCAATCGACCAGCCAGAAATTATGGCCACAAGCCTACAAACAATAAGCTAAATAAATTGGACTTGTGCATGAAGGTTTTGCTACCACTACCATAAAAGACTTGACCACAGACCAGCAGGGAACGAAACCACTCTAATACCAATTCTTATGAACACGATGGTTCAAAAACTCATTTTTGGCATACCTAGTGTAGAATGAAGACACAAAGTGAACAAAGATATATATGAAATATAAAGGTTCATATTGAATTGATTTATGAGCAACATAAATTCATCTTAATTCTGGATTTGTTAAACACAAAGAGAAATCAAAAGGAAATTGAGATACAAATCTCTCACTATTTAAAAGATCTTGAGTTAAGATAAATCCACAAGAGTGTGTATGTCTGCATATTAACGCTTAGTATTTTTTAATTTTCATTATACATTAAAGAAAAAAATATATTTTGAGTTATAAGCACAGATATTACACATCTCATCTACATTGAATTGTTATTATTTTAATTTTTTTAAATCATATATTGGGACGACTTATGTCATGTATTACTTCAGAGTTAGACATGGATGTTATACATCTCCCTCATATTACATTGTAGAATACACTTAACTTCTCTCAATGCAATGATACAATTAAAATGTCTAGTGTATAAATATACATAAAAGTTAATAAGTAGTTCCTTTTAGTAAAAAGAAGTAACCAGTCCTCTATTTACAATGTTTAATAATAAATATTCATCACTTATCATCAATAGAATGGTTAATAGCCCAAGGGTTAGCTCAAGTGGTCATGAGCCAGACGTGAGATCTCTCCCCCCCAAAGTTGGGGAGGTCACAAGTTCGATTTTCTTGATCCCCTTGAGGTTAGACTCTGTAATCAAGGCCAATGGTTTACCCCATTTACCATCCATGAATCATGGGAAAATACTTGGAGAGTTTTCTGCGAGATTATTCCTCAAAAAAATAGAATGGTTAATAATAAATATCCATTAGACTGTAGACATCAATAATTATTGGTTATATATTTAATACATGATAGTTTATATTTATCACATAGGTGGTAATATATCATAGGTATAAATTTATAATACACAAGTAACGCTGCATGCATTTAATTCCTAAGCTTTCTTCATATTCCAGTTTTCTTGCGTAATGAAGAAAGAAAAGAAATAAAAGAACCTTTTCTTCACAATAAGCTTGCATCTTCCTGCCTTGTGTCATCGCAAGCTTGAATCGTTCATTCTTGCAACGCTGTCCAGATCGTAGCATGCAAACTATCCGACTAAAATCCTTCTTTTGGTACAAGACTATGCAAGTTGCTGTAAGGTTATCTCTGCCTGCTCTTCCTGACTCTTGATAATAACTTTCAATCGATTTGGACATTGTATTGTGGATCACAAACCTCTGAAACATAACAGATATTGTCAACAATAAAACTCATGGATAAGAAAGTAATGATCGCATACACATTCTACTTCGACTGAAGAAGGAAATTGCTCGTTGGAAAACTCAAGTTGCAGGCTTAAAAAAGAGAAAGGGAAACAAACTCTTGGCACATAATCTTTGTAATAAAGTGTTAACAATGACAATATAACATGTCAGGGCAACTCTGTTTAAAAATTGTTGGAGTTAAGATTTTTCAATGTCTTTATCAGCATATTGCAGTAGATTGAGACTATCACTAATAAAAACAAGAAAAACAACTGATCTAGGTTTCCAACCATTCAGTTGGAAGTGTTACTCAAGCAAGGAATTGGCTTCAAAGACTAGAAGGTACAGATATATGCAATGTGTCTTCATGGCTAGAATAAAGAAATGAACAACACCTTAAACATGTTTTTAGCATGTCAATCCTTACAAACCCAAAGGAAATTGCATAATACTGAACTTATGTGGGAAGAGCTGGCATAAATTATCAAGTGATTATACATTTCAAACCCAAAGTGATGACCAGAATATGCATATATACAACATAAGGAAATGAAAAGCAACAAATCATCACACTTACTACATCAGATTTGTCTATGCCCATTCCAAACGCAATAGTGGCACAAACCACCTGCACCTCACCGCTATGCCACCTTTTCTGTACTTCTATTCTTCCACGGGATGAAATCCCTGCATGGTAGTATACCGTCTTGACATGAAACTTGTCATTCAAGTATTTGCAAACATCCATGCACTCATTTTTTGATAGGCAGTAGACAATTCCACACTGTTGATTGAAACGTTCCGTGATTGTTTGTCCAAGCTGCTTTAAAGAGTCTTTGCTTTTAAGAATAACCTCATACGTAAGATTGGGACGATCAAAACTTGTTTCAAGCACCAAAGCATGGGGTATTCTGAGAACTTTCAGTATGTCCTATGCAAAAGAGTACAATCACACCAGAGTCAACACAAATATATTTTTGGCACCTGAGACATTCAAAAGAGTTTCAGCTTAATTAAATATAGCATGCAATATGATTAATAGTACCTCTCGTACTGCTTGAGTTGCAGTGGCTGTGAGAGCCATCACTGGCACATTTGGATATTTCTGTTTCAAGCATCCTAATTCCCTATAATCAGGTCGGAAGTCATGACCCCATTGGCTGCAAAAACGTAAACTCACAATGAGAGATAATTGATGATATTACAACTTTGTGCGATTACAACTTAAAAGGCCTTAAATGTTCTTGCTCTAGAATGATCTCTGTAAAGTTAAATTGACTTCAAAACTAAATAGAACAAGGGAACAGACCAAGTTGTATTAAGGTTATTCAGAAGCACTACCTAACACAATGTGCTTCATCAATAACAAATCGGGCAAGTTGTCCCTGTAACAATAGCATTTTACAGCATGTTATTAATGTAGGCTAAAATCTTGATTTGTAGATTCTACCAATTAAGATGCTCGAGCTGTGTATCATAGTGTATACTGCAAGGAAATAGTGACACAAAATTCAAAACACCTTTTTGATAGATATTGACACTATACAAAATCTAAAGAACATTGCAAGTCAGGGTATACCTTTCCCTGCAGTGATTTTAGAACCTCTTGAAATGATGAGCTTCCAGCAATCTTTTCAGGAGTCACATACAATAACTTGCATGATGGCCGATCTTTCCTGCTAACCAAATCTAGAAATAAGATGCAAGTTTGCTCTAATGAATCAATGACTGCAAAAATCATGCCGTTATATGAGCTAAACCAAAACATTCCATGCAATTGTAGCTTTACGAGTGTTAGAAAAAACACAAAAGAACATAGGAAATGAATGTGAACCTGAATATAATAAGAAAGAGAAAGATGTACTTGATACATTTCAATATTGTGGATGTCGATACATATACAGAAAACATTGTCCCGTACAAAAATCCCATCTAACCACTTTATTAATTAATACTAACCTAACCTATTAATATCTTAACATTAACTGCAACATGTGACTTGAGCCACTTTATCACTTACATAAAGTACAACATAACTTCATTATGTTAGACACTGAGAGGGGGGGTGAATCAGTGTAAAGCAATATTATAACTTTTCTTAACTTGTCACAATTAACTACCAATTCATCATTCCATTATTCTACCAATCTAATAAACATCTTTCACTTTATCATTCACATATCATAAGCATTTGAATCATCAAGAACCATAACACAAAAGAACACAACACCATATAATTTTGTAATCTTTTTGTATTAGTTTTGGTCCGGCTACAACCGTTAGGTAAAATCAGCACCTACTGATATGAAGAGCACCTACTCTGCAATGTGCATCCAAGACCTTGCCTGGTTTTCTTAGACCCTGCTAAGAAGAGTTTGAGTCGTCCAATCCTCAAGTGCAAGATTCTTCTTGCAAGCAATCATATGGCTCTGCTGCACAACCAACCTCTGCTCATCACTCTGCTGGTCAATCTGCTCATCACTGCTGATCATCTCTATTGCTGGTCATTTACTCATCAACCATGTTATAAACACTAGTCCAATACACTCTGCTGATCACTTTGTCACTGTTCATGTCTTGGCTGTAGATGTCATTGAGTTCTGCATTTGTTATCATGGTCTGGTCGAGCATCATCATCATCAATCAGATATGCACCATCATCAAATGTGCATCATTACCATAGGGTTTACATCATCTATATAGTATGCATAGTGTATTCAACAACATCATCATGGAGTGTCAATAGGTCTGCATATAAAACATCATCAAGGTATCGTCAAGATCATCATCAACAATCATCAATCAACATCGTCACAACTGTATTCTTTACCACTGTACATGCACTGCATTTTTCACCACTGTATGCACCACTGCTTCATGACACTGTATATCATAGTAGCTAGGGTTTGTATAATCATCCATTCAATGGAATGTATCATCATTACAGTAGTATCACATAAAGGTTCATCATAGTGTATGCATAATCATAACATCATCTTCATACCTTACTTGTTCATTCAATGTCTGTGGAAGATCACAACCATGTATATCATAAGGTATACTTGTCACTATTTACTGCACAAAATGTATATTTGCCACTGTATGTTTCATTACTGTATATGTACTTCTCACACAGCCGACTGTACAGTAGTATCATGCAGTATGCATCAACCTCGTAGGTTTTGCATCATCAACACAGCGTGTATTAACATCATACAACTTCACACTTCTTGTACATACAAATATACTACTGTAAAATGTACTTTCTCCACTCATACACCAATATATATACCGCTGTGTACTATGCTTACCTAATCATCATCATCACTATTCATACTTTACTGTATGTATATATGTGCTCCACAGGACTTCAACCAAAAAGAGAATGGACTGAGAGTTTCACATAGAACTAGGGCTGTGTTGCCGCCTAATTCACACTTTAAGGCGCAAGAAAGTCACAACCTGCTATGTGTGTCCTTGGGGGCAAGCGAGAGCTGGGGACCACTGTCACCACAGTCTACAGCTCCTCCGTTTAGGCAAGATCCCAACAGAGCCAAGGGGGGTAGTCCCTACGGAAAGACTATGTTCCAGGTTTATTAATTAATTGGAGATTAATTAAAGGGATCTTTTATTATGAATTAAGGCTAAGACTTTAGAATATCTAAGGAATGACAAGCAGCATGCAAGTGCACAGAATTCCTTTGATGACAAGCAGACCTTGAGATAAATAAAGACCAGTGCCTACTACAAATGGAGTCTAAAGGTGGATTACAACTTTACAAACTTATAAATGAATCTGAGATCTAAGTTAAAGTTAAATTATAGCTTAGGTGTTGTACAACAAAATGATTGAACAGATAAATAATGAATCAAGATATTAAACAATGTACAAATTAGTTACCAATCTGAACAAGATTTACAAGATAGCAGCAAAGTACTTCAAGTGAAGATTATCAAACCAACAGTAAATTACAAAGGAAAGACTTTAAGTTAAATTACTTGAAGCAGTTATTGAAGGTCAAGCATTCACCATATGAACCATTTCCAAAGCTGAAAGTAAACGAGACTGAAAGTAAATGTGTTGGAGTGCTTGCAGTAAAATAAACTTGAAAGTGCTTGTAGTATTGTGTTGTAGTGAAACCTTGAACAGCAAGGCAAAATAGTAGTGACCAAA
>LPNX010294806.1:5588-15768 GCA_001517045.1 Pseudotsuga menziesii | reverse complement strand
TTGAAACCAAAAGGTAAACTATGCTTAAGGAAACCTACTTCATTTTTTAACGAGCTTGAAATAGAAAATGAACTGTTCTTAGGAATGGTTTCATTTTTATGCAAGCTTGAAACCAAAAGGTAAACTATACTTAAGGACATCCATTTCATTTTTTAACGAGCTTGACATATAATGGGAAATTTTCTTAGTAGGCATCTGCTTCATTTTTTAACAAGCTTGACACATAATGGGAACTTTGCTCATAGGAATCTGTTTCATTTTTTAATGAGCTTGAAACAGAATGGGAACTATGCTCACAGGCATCTATTTCGTTTTTTAACGAGCTTGACATGGAATGGAACCTTTGCTCAAAGGCATCTGTTTCATTTTTTACCGAGCTTGACACAAAATGGGAACTTTTCTCAATGCAAGGTTTCATTTTTATGCAAGATTGAAACCAAAAAGGTAAACTATGCTTAAGGAGTGGTTTTATTTTTTAATGAGCTTGAAACCAAAGTAAACTATGCTCTCAAACTTGTTCTTACCTAACATGATATCTAGAGATTGGTAGGTTTCCCCTATTTCATAAAAGCTAGCACCTTAGCTCCATTATGATGTCCATAGACTAGAGCCATGCCCCCCCATTTTACCTATGATGGGAAAAATATAACTAGATGAAGGGGAAGGAACCACAATAACATGTGGCACATTTAGGGCATTCTAATGACTAGGAGTCACGCGATGGTCAGGTGTAACAAAGGAAAGCTTAATAATGGTCACAATCTTCTCATCATGGGGAAAATTCATAACTCTAAAGAGTGTGGACACTACAACCTTCATTGCGTAAACATAATCACTTCCAAGGAGCATATTGAAATCTAAAGGACCTTGGACCACCATAACATCAATACAGATAGTTTTCCCTATTAATGTAATAGGAAAATAAGGAAGGGTCCCTAAAGGTGCAATAGGTCTTCAATTAAAAGCCAGTATCTGATCGGTGGATGGAACAAGATGAGGTGAACCTAAAGCTTTCCAAGAAGTTGAGGATAGAATACTAATAGAATCCCCTTCATCAACAATAGTGCGAAGTATCTTGAAAGGAACACTCGAATGAAGCAAGACTTTGTTAGGTTACTCCATTCAAAGGAAATAACCTCACTAATCGGAGAGGGTTCTATCGAAACAGATAAAATTTCCTCTTGTCGAGAACAATCAGAACGAAGCATGAAAACTTCAACAGGTTTCAGTTCATTCTCTACTATAAGAGAAGAACAAGACAAATATTTGGTCAAAGCAACTACTTCAGTCTTAACACTCTCTGAAGAAAGAGTGGGATCGGGTGGAGATGACATCGAATCAACCACTTTAAATTCACTCTTCAAAGGAATAATGGGATCAATCACGGATGAATCTGGATCAACCACTTGGAATTGAATCTTAGAAGGAAGAGTGGGACTGGCCTTAGATGAAACCGAATCAACCACTTTAACTTCACCCTTCAAAGAAAGAGTGGGATCAACTTCGAATGAAACCGAATTGACCACTTCAACTTCACTCTTCAAAGTAAGAGTGGGATCAACCGAGGTTAGAACTAGATCAACCACTATATCAACCAATGGGATTTCAAGTGACAACTTACGATAACCTGTTGGAAGCCGTTGACGAGAAACAATAATATCTTCCAACAACTTAGAATCTTCATCCATGTGAGGACAAAGGTAAGTAAAGTGCATGTCCTTACAAAGAAAGTAAGTATTTTTTACTTTACCCTTTCGACCCTTAACCACAGAGTCACCGGTTGAGGGGGGATCATTAGCACGATGACTAGAGGTTGATGACATCTCTTGCCTGGAAACCTTAGAACACTCTTCTAAAACTAGAACCAGACCATGACAATCTTTTAGAAGGTGATCAGCCTTGCAAATCCTATAAGGAAATTTGGTCTTACGCAATCTTAGGGTGTGTAGATCAACACTCTCCGCACTGGGAGGAGTGAATGGTTGACACTTGTTTTTTTGTTTTTTTCTTCTTCTTCTTAATATTCCTTTTCTTCTTCTTCTTATCCCCCTGACTACTAGTACTACAACTTTCAACAAGCGAAGAGGGAGAGATGGGAGAAGACACATCTAGTGAAGAAGGAGAGGGATTGATATGAGGTTGATGCTCTTGCGATGAAGGATTAGGATCAGAAGCAACCGGTGTACATGGGATAACTAGACTGGAGAATAACCAAATAGGTAATCCAATAGTCAAGCCAAGAAGGCTTAACATAGCCATGAGAGGAGGACCAACATCTCCATATGGAGGGAAAACAAAAGATGTGCTTGGTAAAGGAGTCTCTTAGTTGGTAGTCCTAGAAGGACATTCCATAAATATGTAACAAAACTATCTCTCTCTTCTAAAAAATCCTAACTATACACATAATAATTGCTACTCAAACTAAAGAAGCAAGAAAAATATGTGAGAGGAATGGATTAAAGGTATAGAACCTCACAGGATTGTCAAACCATCACAACTAGTGTGATACCAAGATGGCCAAAGGGTTAACTCGAATGGTCTCAAGATTCCTAAAAGTTTCTGCCAATATACAGAAGGTACATGGGAGCTCAAATCAATAGTAGTGTTGTCTAATGCACAACCATTCACAATGGGCCTTCCTATATACAATCGAGTATGTGAAGCAGCTTTCAATATACCTCAAGAGTAGGTGGAAGAACCACGTGAGTATCGGGTTGTAGTGTAGACAAATTAATGATAGCTCCTACGTTTTAAGATGCCCTAACATGTCACTAACCTATCACACAAATTGATTGGGGGCCATGTCAAGCCCCTAGCAACCATGATAGGGGTAATCTTCGCTAGCAATCACACTGGGGGCAAGCTTCTAACCTCTGTATATCATGTTAATGGGATTTTTCAAGCATAGTTTACCCATTGGTTTCAATCTTGCGTAAAAATGAAACCAATCTCCGAGCATTCTTTCAACTGATCTTCGAGCTCGTTAAAAGCAGTAAGAAGGTGTTGAGCTTACTTTTCATTTTCTATGCCTTGGTTAAAACATGAAAAGTGGTTTGAGCTTAGTTTATTAATTTTTCGTGCTCTGGATTCAAACATGAAAAAGGTTAATAGAGTCCTCTTTAAGCTCTTTTTGGACTCTTAAAATGTGAAAAGATAGTCGAGTACTTGTCTTCTTCATACTCGTAGAAGTATTTAAAGAGTCGTCTCTCCAACGGTAGGTTATCTCTTTTTCAGTTCGGATGGACTATTTACGTAAAAGGAACACTCCAGTCAATCATGTCTACAAGAGTTCTATAAGGTATTATTTTATAATTTTTTGGGCCTTAGGGACTAAATCATATGAAAAAGGACCCTTTGGATTTTTCTTTAGTTTGTTTGGACTCTCTAAACATGAACTACACTGAGTTTTCTTTCATTGGACTCATTAAATTAAGCATTGAAAGACCCTTTTATGGGAACGAACCCCTCCTTTCTCAGGTTTGTAAAACATATGAGTTTGGACTTGTCCAAAGGATGAGCTAAAACGAGTATTTGTTACCCTCTTTCAACTCGTAAAAATGAAAAGAGGCACTCATCAATCCTGATCGGGAAATTAAGGGAAAGGGAAATTTTTTTGGAATAATGGCAGCTGTTAGTTACCTTTGAACATGACACTTGTCTACATTTCATTCAGTCAATTGGGTATTCAGCTTGTTTTCGAGTCGATCCACTTTCATGAGTCATGCCACTCCTTTGAGTCTATCAAAGATTGCATTGTCCATTGTTGCATTGTGTTTCACATCGTCAAGTCAATGCTGCCAAGTCTTCGGTCGTGCCGCCTTATGTTCAAAAGGGAAGCTCTTTTGAGAGTTTACACCTGCAGTCAAAACAACTTTTTTGAGTCAGTACTATGGTTACATTATCTACAACATTCCAGAACTATGTTCCGAGTTTCGTGTTGTCGATGTGGGATTCATCATGGCCCTCCTTTGATGATACTATTCCTGTTGACATCAACTCATCATCCAGGAATTAGTCTTAGAAACAAAATTTAGTACCTTGAGATTGGTATTCCTTAATTACATATTCTCTCACTTTTGACATAGGTTCACATCATTGACCTTTGATTGAAATATTCAACGAAGTGTTCGATGTCATATCATCTATTTAGACTTAGGAGATTGTACTAGGATACCTTGGGATTCATTCACATCAATGGTGATCTCCCTCGCACTTGTTAACAGTTCACATCATTAATCAATAATTAAGTGGTTTCTACCATGTTCGAATTCAGATCATTGTAATCACATGGATAGAATTGTACTTTGTGGAAGACGAGATGAATACCCTAGGTATTTGTTAAGCGCTCATTGCTTTCCCCAGGTTGTGATGGAGTATTTGTATGAGTCCTAGCATGTGTTATAGCTAGTTTTTGTTTTCTATTTTTAGACCGTATGCTTGTTTTCAAAACATGGTTTTCTTATTGCTTTAAGATTCTAAGTTTGGTTTTTGAAGTATTTTGATAGCATGCTTGTTTTTATTTTTTATTTTATAAGTTTTCATTTTAAATTTACTTTACTTAGTTGTTTTCATAATTTTATTGGGCTTATTAGGTGTATGTATTTCTGAAATGTTGGATAGAGATATCATAAGGGTTGATCGAAGTTTGATTTCACAATATAACCCTTTTTTTTTTAAGCCTTTTGTAAGAAAATTGAAGAAAGAAATCATTATTGAAGCGGAAGAACAAACTACTCAAGTGGAGTCTTCGACACAGAAACTTGAAGATCTTGTAGGTGGACAACAAAAGAAGATTGATGAAGATAATCAGTTGGAATATCAAGTGTAGATTTTAGAAGATGTAGCAGAAATCATTGAAGATGACACAACAAATACTTTTGATGAAGATACGAACCAGAAAGAAGGTAAATGTCTATTAGAACAAGAGAAGATTCTTACTGATGTACATGAAGAAATAAAGGAGATCCCAGTGCTTGATAAATTGAATCCTGTGATTGTCAAATAAAACTTCCACATTACAGAAAGGAGTGTGCAAATNTACTGATGTACATGAAGAAATAAAGGAGATCCCAGTGCTTGATAAATTGAATCCTGTGATTGTCAAATAAAACTTCCACATTACAGAAAGGAGTGTGCAAAGNTTTAATAATGTGCTTATGTTGTTCTGATTTATGTTTCATATATGATACATATTATTATTTCATTGTTGCATTATTTAGTGTTTGTTTTAGCCTTATGATTTTTTANTTTATTGAGAATTATGCTCTGTTTTTTCCTGTTTTGGTCATTAAAATTGAGCATATATTATGAGCTGATGGAGATGAATTTTAGAAAAAAAAAGAGGTTTTTTTTCGTCTCACATGTATTTGCATTGTATTCGTTGGTAGCCATGTTGTGAGTCATTTGGGATATGTATCAAAATGTGTTGCAGCAAGTTGGTGATGTTTGAGAAGTTCCGACCTTTGGACCTTTGCCTCGACACTATACCTTGTTCTTTCAAAGTATATTGCTTATCGTTTCCCTCTAGCCATTATACTTTGGGGGGCATCTTTGTTATACTGATATCTCATCACCCTCATGTTATGAGATAGGTATCCCCTTGTTTGCTCCAATCCCTCAAATTTTTCTGTAGAGAAAATCAATGAATAAATTAACGCCTTGCAATTTTCCATCTTTTGAGCTGGTAACACTCTTTCCCCATTGACAAAAAGGGTTTCCCAAGAAGCAAATAGCCAGCACCGCTCCTAATACATGAGCAAAGAGAAGTTCCACTGCTCCTTCCCTCAATGCAATAAGAAGTGCCCCCTTATCACCACCTATTTTCTTCATTGGAGGAGCGGTGCTCGAGTTTTCAAGGAAAAAAGAGAAGTTTCAAGAGGATTCTCGAAGTTGACCTCCATGGAGCCTCATCCCTATGGTTTAGGACCGGATGGAGCTTGAAATCCTCCCTTTAAGGATATAATCTCCACCTCACCCATGATATCCTCAACCACACCTATCCTCCCATGCCTTTAAATACTGGCTCACCCCTCATGGGAAAAAAGGGGAATAATTGTGTTTCATACCCAAACTCTGTCAAAATCATTCTTGAGTCTTTGGAGGCAACGTGAAGTTAGAGGCAATGAGCCATTGGAAGGAACTCTCAACACCAAGGCATGAAGGTTGTAGTCTCTCCAATCATTTATTAATCAAGAATGTCTTTTATTTCCCATATTTACTATTTCATATGTATGTATTGCTTGATTCCTTGGTCACGAGCATAGATGTAGTTGATTATATTGTATGCTATCATGTTTTCTTTGTTGTATTCCATCTTTTACAGGTTCTTCTGCAGTAAGCTTCAAGGATAGCGAGGACAACCTTTGAGAGAATCATCATCGCATTCCATTCAAGTGATTAACTAGATCTAGGGAGAGTCTAGCATTCCATGCTTGTGTTTTGTTCTAGATTTGAACCATTCATACTAGGGAACCAGCTCTTGTCTGCAGGAGGTGTGTATTTTCAGCTAAAAAAATTGGTGACTCCATTGGGGACAAGAGTTGGTTCCCTAGTTTGAATGGTTCATATCTAGAGCAAAACATAAACACAGAATGCTAGACTCTCCCTAGATCTGGTTAATCACTTGAATGGAATGCCATGATGCTTCTCTCAAAAGTTGTCCTTGCTATCCTTAAAGCTTAATACAGAAGAACCTGTAAAAGAAGGAAGACAACAAATAAAACATGATAGCATACAATATAATCAACTAGATCTATGCTTGTGACCAAAGAATTAAGCAATACATACACATGAAACAGTAAATATGGGAAATAAAATATATTCTTTATAAATAAATGATTGAAGATACTGCAACCTTCATACCTTGGTGTTGAGAGTTCCTTCCAATGGCTCCTTACCTCCAAAGACTCAAGAATGATTTTGACAGAGTTTGGGTATGAAACACAATTCTTCCTCCTTTGCCCATGGGGGGTGAGCTAGTATTTAAAGGCATGGGATGTCACATGCCCCAATTTTGCAAAAACAATATTATTTTATTTGATTTTATTTAAAGACAATATGTTAAGTTTTATGCTAAGTTGTAATTGATGACTCAGTAGATTCAAGGATATTTAATGTAATTCTGAATATTTTAATTATAAATAAATAAAGGTGGAGACAATAGCTTAGGAGAGATATTAAAAGAGTGTTTACTGGTCAAATTGGTGGAGGAGACTAGGTGGAGAGTAAACAGACATGTGGCAGCATCCTCAAACCACTTCCAACTGTTGCAGGTGGCAACCTCCCTACATTTGGGGCCATGATCCCCCAACAAAGTGGGATCAAAGCAGGTGGCTCAATTAACGACAACTGACCCAAAATACCTAAGCAATCTTTATAAAAATGTGAAGAGAGCTAAGGCTGCTCATTCTAGAGAAGTGATAATTCAGGTGAATGTACTTCAAAGAAATTCAATGGCAAGGGAATTTGTGGAAAGAGTTTGAGGGGTTAACTACTAAGTGATCTAGTGCAGCTTTCTAGCTGAAGGATCTTACTGCTAAGTGCAGAATGTTTTCTGAGTCATTGGACTAGTCTATTGTTTGCATGCTCCACCAGTTCTCAGCCAAGAAGACCAGGAATAGGCTCAGGGGTCCTGAGGAACCGTTGTTTGAGCTCTCTCCAGGAGTTGGTAGGGAGGAACGACCTCCTAATGTTTTTGTTGTCCATCCTAATCAGGTTCTACATTCTTTGTTTTGCTATGTTAGATAGTTAAATGTGAATCTGACTGTTGAATGAATGTTAAATATTTAGTTGTAAAATGTTGGAGTTAGTAATCTTTTAGATTATAGAAGGAATGAATCTGAAATAGATGAAAAATAATTCTAATGTGTGGTTTTCCACATCTAGAACAACCAGACTGTACTCCGGCACAAATAGAGTATTTAAAGTAGATAAAGGAAATAATAAGAGACTGAAATGAATAGATGTTTTATGGATTTCATAAGAGTAGAGTAATTTATTGCAATATACAGGTTACTATTAGAAGAACAATAATCTATTTATCTATGTTTATTGTTTAACCTGCTTATTTACATAAATATATTGGAAAAAAAATAGCAATAACCTAGAACAGGTAGAAGGATTATTATATTAAGAAAGTACCCTGGTAGATAAGATGTTATGCTTATACACAGTACATTATCCTTTCTATTGAAATTAAAATATGTAGGAGGGTAAAATCTGTTATGTGATATATATATATATATATATATATATATATATATATATATTCTTTTGTGTTTATTTATTAACCAGTTGCATATGCAGTAGAAGAAACACAGTTAAACTACTTTGTTTACATTCAGTTGAATAAAGGTGTAAACTATTAATTATATAGTTTATTTACTACTAATAATAAACCAATACTAACAGTTACTATTAACTAAGGAGAGTATTATGTAAAATATTTATTTTATCAAGAAGAAACTTATTTAAAAATTTATGTTTATCTTTCAAATTCCTTTTATCATTTCAGTAGATGAAACCAACAAGAATACGATACTAACCAGTATGAAAATAAATATATATTTATGTAAATAACTATTCCATAACATGTTTATACCAGCACGAGTAACTACAGGGTTGAAACACTATATTAAAATTATTGTTTAAAATAGAAACTTTTAACCTATAATCCTATTATTTGGACCATTATTCAAGAAACAATAAAACTATCAGAGACTGGTTACAGTCCTTATTGCCACATATGTACAAATACAAGTAAAATATATTCAATACACATTTGCAATAACATTAACTTAAAACAAAATTACAACAAGTATTAGAACGAGTTTAATTAAATTAAAAGAATTTGGTAAATAAGGGTTTCATTCAAGAAACCCTAGCTCTTATTTCTGAACAAACACAGAGTTATTACAAATCACTCTACAAAGGAGTTACAATTACAACTTAAAATAAAAACATTATATCACAAAACACAATAAATAGTAAATTTATTTATTCACGGTTGAATAGGGTAAAAACCCTATTTACACAGAGTCATCGAATAGTATACTGCAAAAATGAGTCTAAGCTCGAAGACAAACTGTCTTAAAATCCATTACATTACATTAACAATCCAGAAGGTTTAACTTTAAAACCAAATACAACACCCAGCCCATGGTCGAGGCTACCCATCGATGAAGCGAGGGTTTGTAAACAGTATAAAAACCAACATTAACTTATAAAAATAAACTGCATAGACAATGGCGAAGTTGGACATGTTTCCAAGTTCATAAGTTTTCCCAATCAACTACCCTGTTACAAGTAAGGGAAGAACCCGTTCATTGAAAACCAGGGCTTACGAGTTTCAGAGATAAGAGCCATGAAGACAATTAGTAGCATCTTCATCACTTTTCGCAAAGAGTGGTCACAGGTTCTTGCAAGTGCATATCACGATGTGTTAGTTTGGAATTTATTTTTCTAATAAAAACCAATTGTAAACACGAATTTAATATGGGTAATATATATACTTGAATAAATAAAATAAACAGGTAGTATTGAGACTGTCACCAACAGCAAGGCATGAACACAAAGCTCCAAACCCTACGACGATGGTGAAGGAACACACTAACAACAGCGAAGCCACAACTTCTCACATAAGTTACAGGCCACAAAAGAAAGGAAAATGAAGTCACAGACAGACCACGTGGAAGTGCAAAGCAACAACCAACAAACCCTTGCAGAGTAAAGACCCATAGTACAAAAAAAGGGAAAAAAGACCGAGTACTGGAGGTTGAAGAAACATTAACCAAGACTCAGAGCAAACTAGAACCAGAAGGGTCTCACGACCACCATGAAAGTCTTACAGAGCAACCAAAGGCCCACATTAACTACGGAGGGAACATGATGATGGGCTAGGGTTGCAATGAACTTATATGTCTAGTGCATGGTCAAGAGAAGTCCACATGCCCACTAGAAAATCAAACCATGCATGGGTTGAGCTCTATAGTCACCTGCATTCCAATAATTTCCAATTATTTATACAATGATTTATTAACAAGTAATGCAAGAACTATAATATATATATTCATATATATAACTCAACGTTAACATAACATGTATATATCATAATGTTGATTAGCGTTGATTTGGCATTGGGTAAACAATGATTTTCGGGACGTTGACCTAACGACGGTTTGGT
>LPNX010294805.1:339558-381618 GCA_001517045.1 Pseudotsuga menziesii | reverse complement strand
ACAGGAGATTGAGATGGCACTGATGGGTATCATTCTGTAACCCTTCCGTCTCAATGTCAGACTAGGACAGTAAGGATAAAAAACAATAAATATCAACATTAGGGATNGAGATTGAGATGGCACTGATGGGTATCATTCTGTAACCCTTCCGTCTCAATGTCAGACTAGGACAGTAAGGATAAAAAACAATAAATATCAACATCAGGGATCTGTGGTTCAATTGTTCAAAATTGTTCTTTGTAACCTCTTTTCTCCATTGCCCCTTCTATAGCAGTCCCAAATGTCAGTTCAAAGGTGTTCTATCTCAAGGGCGTTACTCTTCCATGATGCCTCAAAATTCTAGCCCTATTTTGCACTAAAACTCCAAAATGCTCATCCTTCTCTGTTGATCCTCCCTGTTGATTGGGTGTTATACTCTGCTCTGTTGCCAACACCTCAAGTAGGGCATATAACACCGATTCCTCTAAGAAAAAGCCTATACCCATTGCACAACATACAATATAAAAGCAGGAGGTTACCTTATGCTCAGAAAAATACAGAAGCAATTCCTCAAAGTAAAAGCCTAACAACAACATAAAATATGAAACGAAAGGTTACATTATGTTCTGAGAAGGTTACATTATGTTCTGAGAAACATGTATGAATTCAGAAACCAAACCTGCAGCAATTTCTCAAAGTAAAAGCCTAAACCTATTTAACAACACACAATATAAAACAAGATGTATATGCTCTGAGAAACATGGATGATTTCAGAAACCAAACCTGTGAATCGAAGCGAGACTGTATTCTCTTCCATGGAAGACTCCAGAACAAGCACACATAAGCATTGCATGCAAGAATATAGAATGAAGAATACATTATACATTCAATGGATATATAGAGAAGTGCGTGTGGAGTACATTGGACCCCTGGCTCTGCGATCTGTTGAGCTGTGCGATCTGTTGAGCTGTGTGATCTGTTCNCATTCAATGGATATATAGAGAAGTGCGTGTGGAGTACATTGGACCCCTGGCTCTGCGATCTGTTGAGCTGTGCGATCTGTTCATGAGCTGTGCGATCTGGGCATGTGGAGTACATTGGACCCCTGGCTCTGCGATCTGTTGAGTTGTGCGATCTGTTGAGCTGTGCGATCTGTTCATGAGTTGTGCGATCTGTGTTTCCATTAGGTAGGCCAAACAGACAACCTTCTCACGATATCCTCACTGATTCATGTAAGGCGAAGCAATTTGGAGGTAGGACCTGTACTTTCCCTCCCCTGTGTGGCAAAATGGTGAATCCTTTGGCGCCTATGTGACTTTTGACTTTTGGGCGCTTTTTTTTGTTTGTTTGAACGATTTTTTTTTTACTAGCATGCCGTCCGTTAAGCGACGGTTATGAGACAAGCCATCGGTTAAGCGACGGTTATGAGATGGTTATGAGACAAGCCGTCGGTTAAGCGACGGTTATGAGATGGTTATGAGACAAGCCGTCGCTTAACCGATGCTTGTGGCCATATTTATAAAAAAAAAAAGAATATTTGTGATTTTTTGTGAGTTTAAAAAGAGAAATCCACGCGCCGTCGGAAAAAACCGTCAGATTTTGGATCGAAATGTACTAGTGTTCAAAATTTTAAAGCTGAGCATTGCTGCAATGTCAACAATTCAAACGATTAATATTCTTGGCATTGGCGATCGAAACCTCAAGATTGAATGCTGTCTTAGTGTCAATGCTTTAAACCACTAGCTTCACAATCGAAAGTTGTAATCACTAATGCATCAGAACCTCAAGACTGAATGTTGTCGCAGTTTCGGGGCTTTAAACCACTAGCTTCGCGATCAACAATTCGAGGCTCTAGCCACTATCTCATCAAATATTTATACTGGAATGCTACCACAGTGTCGACATCTCAAGCCACTAACATCATGATCAAAACCTCAAGCCACTAGACTCTTCGTTGGCGATCGGAACCTCAGACCACTAATGATCAACGATCGGAACCTCAAGACACTAGTGTGTCAAAACTTCAAACCACTAGACTCTCTGTAGTGGCGGTGACATAGAGGACTAAATCTCTGAAACATCGATGTCATAGAGGATTAAACCTCCAACCTACTGTCAAAATAAAAAATTCGAGCGAGCTTTGTATTTCATGATACCCTAGAATAAGATTCGTCAAGTAAGAAACTGTTTCCGTCACATGTATCCAACGCCCATCCATGTCTTGTGGTAGAAGTTTCTGGAACTGATAAATAGAATTCTTCGAATGACTCATTTCATATATAATTTTAGTTTTTGGAGCTCTTATTGCACCTGCATAATTTGCCCAAGCTTGTCACTGTAGTGAAAAACACAAGGGGGAAATTTTGTTGTTCTTTCGGTGGTCAGTGTATATGTTGCACTCCTTCTTAATCTACCGAAGATGACCCTTTTTGGTGCCTAATGAGATGTTCTGAGCCTTGCCTAATCCATTGAAAGCTACAACTTGTGAAATTTTTACCCAAATTAGAAACAAAGGCTTTCAAACATTCAGTGATATTCATATCCTTCATTTCATGAGTTAAATTATTCATACTATCAAAATAAATTAATTTAGGAGATAACATATGACTCCTACTTGGGGATGGGAACCTCCTAGTGAGGTCCCAAGCACCCCAGACCAAAATGCCTTTCTTGAAAATGAGTAATTTAAGCTATCTTCTAGTGTTCCATTGGGAATGGAGTTTATTCTGAAATCAAAACAACCTACTATCTACTAATTTACAATAATAAGTCCTCAGAGCCTCAAATAAAATAGAGTTTCAAGAACCACCCATTCAATGGGCCATCAAATACCTCTTCACCTTCTAGATTCTGCAATTTGAAGGTGTTATTCTCATATACCTGGTCTATAACAAAAAGGCTGATCCACAAAGAGTCAAATTTTCCATGTTTTCCCTTATCTTGTCTAACAACATCCCACTTGAGGACCCAATCTCTGACCTAGAAGTTGTCTGCCTTTCCTCTTTTGTCAAACATGCCCTTTATCCTCTATTGATGAGCCTCTGATTTTCCTACAACTTGCTCCTTGATTTGCTGTAACTCCACCAAATCCATCATCCTTCTCACCATATCATTTGGTTCATCTTCCTCTTCCTGAAAGAACTTTGCCACTGGGAGGATGGGCTGGATAGGAAAGATGGCCTCAGTGCCATAAAATAGCTTGAAAGGAGAAGTCCCGATAGATCTTTTGTCTGTTACCCTGTCAATCCATAAAGCAAAATTAAGCTTTGAATACCAACTTTTATGATTTGTCTCCAGCAGTTTCCTAATGATTCTGACTAAGATTTTGTTGGATGAATCAGCCAAGCCATTTCCTTGGGGATAATAGGATGTGGAATGCACCAGTTGAATACCCATTGATTCACACATTTTAACTAATGCCCCAGCCTTAAAAGCTGGTGCATTATTAGTTACTAACCTTACTAGGCATCCAAACCTGCTAAAGATATTCTCATATAAAAATCTCATTATGACTTAATGAGTGGCATTCCTGGTAGGTACTTCTTCTATCCATTTTGTAAAGTAGTCAGTGGCTACTAGGATCCATTTATGCTATCCACTGGAGGATGGATTTATTTCACCTACGAAATGCAGACCCCATTGCTGAAAAGGACCATTCACTGTAACAAGCCTAAGGGGCAAGGATTTGAGCTGATGCTTCCCTACAAATATTTGGCATTGGTCACAGGCACTTACAAAAGTTCATACATCAACAAAGAGGATTGTCCAATAGTATCCTGCTCTTAATATCTTGTCGGCTATGGTTTTCCAATAGTGGTGGCCTCCACATGTACTAGAATGAAAGTGATGCATGAACTGCTCTGCTTCCTCTTTATCTAGACACCTTAGTAAAATTCCAGACGGATCCCTCGAGTACAGCAGTCTGTCAATTATACAAA
Organism: Pseudotsuga menziesii; assembly: GCA_001517045.1. Classification (NCBI taxonomy): domain Eukaryota; kingdom Viridiplantae; phylum Streptophyta; class Pinopsida; order Pinales; family Pinaceae; genus Pseudotsuga; species Pseudotsuga menziesii. The sequence goes on along the minus strand of LPNX010294805.1, from coordinate 377,701 downwards.
ACTTAATAGATTTCAACTTAAGAGCTCATACTTGGTTAGGAGTGAGATCAGGAGAAACTTCTACTTTTTGCAAAAATGGAATGATACCTGAGTACCACTCACATGAATATACGTTCCCAGCTACTGATGGACTATTATTTTGATCTTGATTTACTTCTGTTTCTACTGCTACCACAATCTGCACCCTTGCTGATTTGACACATGTGAAATTTATTCCCATCAGCTCATAGTTTTCTTTGGCCAAACCTAATCCCTTTACCAGCTTGGTGGGTTTCACCTCTACATCAAACTCAATGAGTTTGTCAATCCACTTGGCTCTCTTCCCATCAATGTCACACTTATTCAAAACATCCTTCATAGCAGCTGAAGGGACATATGCAGTGACCTTTACATGGAGAATGTAGATTCTGAAAGACTTCAAAGATTTTATGAGAGCATAAGCCTGCTTCTCAATTTGGTCGTACATCATCTCAGCATCTCTCAGGGTTCTGCTGAAGAATGCAATTGGATGATCAAGACCTTCATCATTATTTTGTAATAGTACAATTTCCACTATATCATAAGATGAAAAAGAGAAAATGTAAAATCCCTTGGTGTAGTCGGGACTAATCAGGGTTGGGGCCCCCATGATGGCTTTGTTAATGTCTTCAAAAGAGTTTCTTTCTTGGTCAGTCCACTTTATTTCTGCATTCCTTTTTAGCATGACTGTTATGTGCTTTACCAGCTCAGAGAAATTAGGAATGAATCTCTTGACAAAGTTTATCTTGCCTAAAAAGGAATGAATGTCTCTTTTTGACCTTGGTATTGATAGTTGTTGAATTGCTTCCACCCTTACCAGATCAATCTTTACACCTCCAGCTAAGACTATGTGGCCTAGGAGCTTTCCTTCATTGAGTGAAAATTGGGACTTCTTGGGGTTCAGTGATATTCCATACCTTCTGCACTTTATAAATACCTTCCTTAAATGTTGCAAGTGGTCATGATGGTTGTGAGAGTAAACTGTTAAGTCATCCAAATATGTCAGCACAAATTTATCCTTTAACCCTACAAAATCTAGGTCCGTGGCTCTCTGAAAAGCAGCCCCAACATTCATTAGCCCAAATGGCATTTTAGCTTACATGAATTTGCCCCAGGGGGTGGTAAAGGCAGCCTTCTCTTGGTCATCAGGGTGCACAACAACTTGGTTGTATCCACTGCCCAAGATGGAACACCTATTGTAGAAAGTATCGGGGGCTAGAGTTATGTCCTTCCTTGAAATATTTATCAGTTTAGGACATATTTGTTGCCTATGTTTTGCTCTTGGATAGCAGGATCTATCTCCTTTTTGGCAGGCTTGAGAGGGATGTCATTGTGATCAAACAGTTCTTCCAGTGGTACTAGACCTCAGGGTATGTAGTTGTTGGGCAATTGGACAATGTTCTGCTCAGCCACTTTATCTTTTAACTTGAGTTGTTTGGATTCCTCTATGTTAAGTTTTTCTTGATCTATGTGTATGTCAGAGAATTCATCTACTAAATGAAGGAATTTACTAAACTCCTCATCATTCTCAAACACCCTCCAAAATTTTACATTATCTGGTAGAGAGGGTCTGTACTTGACCTGAACATCATAGTTGAGCTTAGGGGGTAAAGGAGGAACAAACAGACTTGCTGAGACAGCTAGGGAATCATCCAGGTGATTCAAATCCCTAGGAATATATGATAGTTCAAAAAACATAAAGGAATCTATGATTTTCCATACCTCATCCTTGTAGGCCTTCAGTTTGATATTTTTTATCTAAAAAGTGTTGTTGACCTACTGTATGATGAGGTCTGCATATCAAAAAATATTCATGCACATGATCCCCATCTCCTTGGCGGCTTTAACTCCTAGCAGCAAGGCTTCATATTCTGCTATGTTGTTAGTGGTTTTAAAATCAAGCTTATAAGACAGGTGAATGTTTTCCTTAGATGGGGAGATCAATACTACACCTGCACTTGCTGAGCTTTGAGTGCTAGCCCCATCAAAATACATGGTCCAGATTGTTTTTGTTACTTTTTGAGCTACTGAAAGGTGGGATTAGTGAGCTGAAATAATGTCTGCTAAGTATCATCTATTTGCAAAATGCAAGACCCAAAATTAGTGTCCACTACATAGATGGGGTGATTCACTGAGTGACTCTCCTTACTTGTAATGTATGCCAGTTGATTTTCCCTATACAGCCTCTTAGTCTCTCCCCCAAACATGGGAATGGTAGTGTATGTGAGATCCATCTGAAGGGTGCCACCTAGTCTTTTGCTCCATGATCGAGACAGCAAGAGGCCAAATTTTGGAGGGATATCAGCCACTACAATGTCCATCATGATGCTTTTTTGAAGGTAGCTGAGTTAGGTTCACAACAAGGTCTTTGATGAGGCCTAAGAACTTGACCTTCTTGGAGTCAAAGGAAAATAAATCATGGTAGGGCTTGGTGATGTTGAGGTCAAGCTCATCCATCACAGCCTTCACCATTAGGTTATGAGAGGCTCCTGAATCTAGCAGACAGTTATGGAGGATTTTATCATGGATGTTCAAGGATATATAGAATGGTGGGCAGGAGTCCTTTAGGTCTTCAATCATGGGGCCCAGGGTTACAACAGGCTTATCATCTTGCAGGTTCACAAAGTCAGTGTCAATGTGCACCTTAGGCTGAAGGGAATTCAAATTGGAGGACTTGAATGCATCATTTTTCATTAGCTCAATTAAAGGGAAAGGGATTTTCAATTTTTGAATTTCAGACTCAAGGTTGAAAGAATAATGCATCCTATCTGGAAACCTTACCTCCTAAGCTGTAGGTTTGAGTTGGACTTGATCAAGCATGGCTGAAGGTGCCTATTTTGGCAATGCTTTTGATGTGACAACCACCTTTTTTGGTAAAACAACAACCTTTCTAGCTGGTGCAGCAGGCTGCTTGGTAGGTACCACATTCTTCTTGAGAGGTGCAACCACCCTAAACCTTAGATTGTAACCTTCCCGACCCTCAGCTTGATAGACATCCTCCTCAATGACCTGCTCAACAATTAGGGCTTCCTCATATTCTGCCTGTGTTAGAAAAGAATAGTCCACCTCATCCTCCATGCAGTGGATGTTGTCTTCAGCTTCCCCTTCTTCTTCAATGAGTTCTGGATCTTCTTCTAATACAACATTTTGAAATGGAGCTCTTATCCTCTGATCTTCCCCTTGATTCCTCTCCCTTCTGAGAATATGAAATGGGGGGTTTCCTCTTCTATAAGGAACAAAATTAGGGTTTCAAGGAGCAACATCACTTGGCCCTTTACCCCTCACAGGTAGATGTCCTTGGTACTTCAATTTAGACATTTCAATAGTCAGGTTATCTAATAGTTTGGTCATTTTATCAATATTGTTCTCTGATGCAAAGGCCCCACCAAGGTCTACTGGCTGCTTCTTCCTGTCTATCTTCCCTTTGACCTTCTGAGATGCCAGAATGTTTGACTCTACCTCCATGGTAGCATCCTATGTGAGTGATAAGGAGGCAGACCTCTGTTCTCTGAGAAGTAGGTAGAATTCAGAGTCAAAGGCATCCGCATAAGTCATCCTAGTTGAGGTATCAGTGGGCTTAATTTCAGTAGGGATCTTGTTGTACATATTGTTGAATCTCTTGGTAAAGTTGGAGACAGACTCCCCATTTTCTCTTTTCATGTTGCTGAATTCTGTGATATAGTAGAGGTGGTCTCTCCTTTCTTCCCAATTCTTTAGGAAAATATCATCTAGGGCCTCTATGCCTACCACTGATCCAGCAGGTAGTTCCTTAAACCACTTTCTAGCCTGACCATCTAGGCTTTGCACAAAAAGCCTAGTCCATACATATTCTTGTTCTATGTTAATATTTTCAGCATAGCTGTAAAAAGCTTCTAGATTTTCTTCAACAGTGAAATCCCCTTCCCCTGTAAACTTAGGCATATACTTGAGATAATCCCCATTAGGCATGGCTATGAGGGGATTTAGCAATATTAGGGGTGCATACCTAGCTACCAGGATCCTTTCCATCTTGGTCAATTAAGGGGCAGCCATATTGGAAATGGGTATGGACAGGGTTATGGAAGGTAGCACTGATGAAGATACTTGTTGAGAAGGTGGTGGTATACTTATCGCAGTGGAGTCACCAGGGATTGGATCTTCACAGGCAGTAGTGCTTGAAGATTCCCAAACCCAATATTTTTCTGATGTATCTAAAAATTCTTGGGAATTAAGAATTTCAGCAGAAGAATTAATAGCAGAAAGATTTCTTGAAGTACGTGATATATCTTTTTGTGCAACACTTCTAGTTTGTCTTAGTAAAGCCCTAGCTTTCCTCAAAATTTCTTTTGGATCTGAAACTGGTGTTGTTGGTGGCCCCTTTGGGTTTTCTCTGGTACTTAGTCTTCTTGAAGCCACCTTATATCAATGGAATCACCAGATAGATGATTACAACCATAATAGTGTCCAAGCGTTGTCTATCATCTAAGCATGGATCTATGTCATCACCCAGGGAAGCTGAGCTTCATTCTCCTATCCCTGGCAACGACGCCAATTTGTTATCACTCCAGGAAACTCCTCTACGCTATAGCTCGAGGATTCCTGGTAACTTACAATGTTTTGGGGGTTTTTTGATATGGATAAGGTCAATTTACCTATATAACCTTTCCACTTTCAAGGCATCCATAAAACTCACTCATTTACAACGCTTTTAGTTGCAATTGCTCAGAAGTTTGAAAATAAGGTGTAGGGATGGAGAACTCACCAGGATGGCAAAATTACATACAAAACACATGCATATAAATGGCTAAATCCTGATGAGGATGGTACTTATAAATTGAATCACATTAACAAACCAATAGGATGACAACTATCATCTTTTTAATCAACCTGAAAATGACCTAAACACATATTCAGGCATAAATACAGTAAAGAAAGAGATGATAGTTGACGAAACCACAACAAAAGAGCTTATATCATGAATAATTAAAATGAGAAGCGTGAAGGCATTATAGGCTTATAAATCCTTGAAGTTGAACCTTTATTATAAAATCGATCTTAGGCTTTATATTCTTCTACCGAAATTATAGATCCTGAAACTTCGATCTGTTTTCACAAAAAATATTCAAAAGAGATAGTTTTTTGAAATTAGGGTTTCAAACTAGGGTTTCTAACGTATGACAAAGATCTAGTTCACTAAGTGAATCTTAAATAACTGAAGTGGTTTATAGTGATCACTATTTCTGGTACACTATAAATTTTCCGCCAAAAGCCTGCGTTTTAGTAGTTAGCTGATGTGATCTTTCTTGTTTCATCCACCGGAATTTTCTACCCTGTTTCCATGGTCACAAAAATCCGGTTCTTTCTATCAAAACCTTTCCTTTAAACCTCTGTTTTCTTTTTGTAGATAGCAATTTTGCAAAACCCATTTTAACAGTCGAATAAACAACTTAGGCATCGGCGATCGAAAGTTCTATGTACTAAGGATCAGAATTTTAAAGTTGAGCATTGCCACAGTGTCATCGATTCAAATGATTAATATTCTCAGCATCAACGATCGAAACCTCAAGACTAAACGCTGCTGTAGTGTTGGTGCTTTAAACCACTAGCTTCGCGATCAACAGTTGTAATCATTAATGCATCGAAAGCTCAATACTGAATGCTGCCCTGGTGTCAGCACTTTAAACCACTAGCGTCATGATTGAAGATCAGAGGATCTAGCCACTATGTCATCGGAGCTTTATACCAGAATGTTGCCGCAGTGTCAGTGTCTCAAACCACTAATGTTGTGATCGGAACCTCAAGCCACTACTCTTTGTCGGTGATTGGAACCTCAGACCACTAATGATAGGCAATCAGAACCTCAAGGCACTAGTGCGTCGAAACTTCAAACCACTAGAATCTCCATAGTGGCGGTGACATAGAGGACTAAATATCCGAAATGTCAGTGTCGTAGAGAATTAAAACTCTGACCTGCTATCAAAATAAAAAAATTGGGTGAGCTTTGTATTTCATCATACCCTAGAATAAGATTCGTCAAGTAAGAAACCATTTCCATACCATGTATCCAATTCCCATATGTGTCTTTCTGCAAAAGTATATGGAACTAATAAATAGAAGTCTTTGAATGACTCATTTCATATATAATTTCAGTTTTTGGAGCTCTTATTGCACCTGCGTAATTTTCCCAAGCTTGTCACTGTAGTGAAAAACACAAGGGGGATATTTTGATGTTCTTTTGGTGGTCAGTGTATATGTTGCACTCCTTCTTAATCTGCCAAAGACAACCCTTTTTGGTGGCTAATGAGATGTTCTGAGCCTTTCCTAAACCACCAAAAGCTACAAATTGTGAAAATTTTACCAAAATTAAAAACATAGGCTTTCAAACTGTTAGTGATATTCATATCCTTCATTGCATGAGTTAAATTCTTCATACTATCAAAATAAATTAATTTGGGAGATAACACCACCAATGTAGATGATCATTCAATTTACCTTAACAAGTCTAAATGAACAAGTTTACTTGGTTGTCTAGTCTATTTTTAAGGAGTCATCCTAGGGCCTAAAGAAAAATCCATAAGGGTGGGGATCCTTATAAATGGGTATAGCTTGGTAAAAAGGTGCAAAATGAGGCTCATTTTGTCATGAAAAAACAACTACGAAGGTTCCCACAACCTACCAAATATGTGTCATGGGTACCAGAAAGAAAAATAATTGTTCTAAACTGGGTTACCCATGTAAAGGAGGTCTTATCCACGGAAGAACAATGATGTGTACAAGATAAAAAGTGGTTATACACCATATTCCATGGATGAAGTGAGATCCTAGGGTTTAATTAAGGATGACATATGATTGTAAAGTATGCAACAAAGACCACTTCCTACCCTATATGCGACGAGAATCAACTTTCGTATCGTCCAGTATCTGTAATAGCCAAGAAAACCACGTGGTATTTGTTTTGATAACCAAAATTGTCTTTAAACTATACAAAGTGGGTAAAAATTTTAAATTTTTACTAGAAGTAGTTCAAAACCAAAACAAAACATACCATTTGGAATTTTTAACTATATTTAGAAATTTTACCTCTGTACTTCAACTGATCGGTGTCGACAATCCGGCGGACCAAATTTAAATCTACAAGTTGCAGGTTGGTGGTTTATCCCTCCTCTTTCACTTGATCAACTCCAAATTTGTTTTTAATTGTGAATTAAGTGATTTTTTTCCAGCCCTAAAGGCATCATGGGGTACTCGTAGGTGGCCTTCAGTAGACCCACGAGGCCGAATTTTAACTCTGGGTTGTCTGCAATGAAGCCCGCGAGTGGTACACGCTATGCTGAAAGAATGGTCGCAAGTACTGTGCAAGCTAACTCTTTTTAAAAATTGATAATAAAATGGATTTTTTGATGGAATCTAATGAAAGAAATGGTTCTTTGGTATGAAAACATGGTTCTAGAATGGAGAGAATGAGAGCATGAGGACATGGACTAGGATTCTATGAGACATCCCACAAATTTGCAAGATTTGCAAAGATGTGGCTTGTTAAAATTCTACTGTATGGTGAATATGCATGCCCAATTACACTTAGTGGAGATACTTGTGGCCTTATGGGATCACGAGCTTGGGATATTTGACCTCCAAAAGGAGACGTTGGAGCTGAAAGTAGATGATATTACTTTATTAAAGGATTATCTCGTAGGGGGACACCTATGAACCTGGAGGGAACTAGCTGGGGCAGTGAGCCACTCAGTGTGAAAGACTATGTAAAGACCTATTGTTTTCCTGGGACACAAAAATTTGGGGACGTAAGTTCAAATTACACAGATCGCCATATTTTCATTGAAGGTCGTCATAGGCATAGTTGTCAAAGTTGCAGGGTCATTTGCACTACATTTAGCAACACTGACCCATATGCATGTAGTGGTAGAGTGTATGAATGGTGCACTGTTTGACTGTTGTTGAAGATTACTCCCGATTATGAATAAAAATATATCTAAGTACAGGATGGGTTGAAAGAAGAACTTTGCATATGCTATCATATTAATTTCATTCTTCTTTGAGAGGGTTCTTTCCCTTAGTCCCACGATGACCTTACCACCATTCCCACCCTGTGAGCCTAGACTCACACGGTGGGGCAATATATTCATCTGACAGGGTGTTGATGGTGAGATCCAAAGTGGATATGATGATGAATTTTGCTTGTGGTGGAGTAGACAGGTTCCCGTTCTTGAGCAATTCCCATATGTAGGATTAGACTTCAGGGGTGATCCAAAACTCATCCTCCCTCCTAAGGGAGCATTGGGAGAGATTGGTATGACTTTTTACTTTTTATTATTTGACTTTTATGATATTTATATATATATATAAATATGTACTTGAGTTTGACCTTCTTTATGTTTATATGCAGATATTAGACCAGTACGACCAGACGTGAATCCCAAGACTTTTATGTGGACTACGGATATTAATCGAGACGATTCAATGCTTCATGTGGTGGAGGGAAAGCTGGTCAGGATTACCCAGGATGTACCCACACTTAGGATGGAGCAGATCCCTATGGTGATGTAGGAGCATGTAGTTGGGGTTCCTCCAACCTAGTTACACCTTCTTAGAAGGGTAACTATGGTTTTACTTTGTTACTAGGAGTATTTAGAGGCATCCATAGAAGAGGAGGCTCAGGATCAACCCTAGATCTAGGGATTTTATGGATTTTGATCCTATTTTGTATTTCTATGTACATATTATAGGATCTTCAGATCAAACTCGATGTATCTATGGACATATTTTTACACACACATGTATATATATACATGGTTATGTACATGTGCTTCAAATGTGTGTGTGTATTTTATTTTACAATGTGTGTGTTAAGTGTCAATCGAGTATGCAATTTGCATATGAATCAGAAATTCTATTCTAATTTCATGAAATATGAATGTATGAAATGTATTGAATATTTATTTCAAGTAACCTTAATCATAAAAACCGACGTAGTAAGGTAGGGTGTCTCACCTGATAATCACCATTAAGTTTGGAAAACACGAGCTATGAGTCAAGCTCGAATTCTAGACGAGTAATGCCACAGAGTGTGGAATCCCATAACAACTCAATTACTACACTATATTCATCCACATTATTAGTCACAGGGCCTAAGAAAGCATCACCAGAGGAAACCAGTTGTCCTATGGGTGCATAAATAACTGATGCGGCTGAATCTAGATTACAAGTGTGATGGATGGTGCTGTCAGCAAACCCTATGAACCAACCGAATGAGATATGAAACAACAAGGAGAATAAAATAAAAACTAACTAGTAATGACCCATTGTACATAAACATACAATAATAATACAAGAAAAATTATCGCTCCTACGCATAATTTTTTTTCAGGTAGATCCTTTTTTTGGGCTCCGACAGTTTGTGACCATCATAATCAGTCAATTGATAAGATCCTTACTTCAAAACTTTTGACACTACATAAGGACCTAACCACATAGACCTAAACTTTCCTTCCCCTACGGGTTCCTTGTCCCAACCCCAAATCAAGACAAGTTCTTCTTCAGAGAAAACTCTTTAGGTTTCACAACTTTATTGTATTGCAGTTTAACCCAGGTCTTATGAGTGTCATTTGCAGTCAATGCATATCTGCATTGTTAATCTAGATTCTCTAAGTGAAAAAAATGCTCTTAGGATGGGTAGTGTCGGGAAGAACATGAATAGAAGTTTTTAGGGATGGTGTCTCATACTCAACCAGTGTGACTGTTTCCACCCCATGAAAGAGATGGAAAGGAGAGAAACCAGTAGCAATATTAACATTAGTCTAGTATTCCCATAGGGAATAGTATAGCATGATATATCAATATTACCTACTTGCGTTGATAGTGCACTTCAAAATGGTTTTCAATGTCTTATTAATAGCCTCTAATTATCCATTCAACTAAGGGTAAAAGGAAGATGAATGATCTTTCCTAAACCCTAGCATGGTAGTCTACTCATTCATCATGCTATTATGAAAATGGCTACCATGGTCAGTGACAATCTTCGTTGGGATGCCAAACCTAATAATGATTTTGTTGAATACAAAATAAGTTGTTGTTTCTCCATCAACCTTAAATATAGGATTTTCCTCCTCCCATTTTGTAAAGTAGTCTACAACGGCAATGGTGTGTTTGTGCCCCCCAGCAAAAACTGGGTTACACGTCATGTAATCAAGCCCCCACTTAGTGAAGGGCCTTATCACAATGATGAGAAACAAAGGAGCAGGGTGTTCCTACATCTTCCTGGTATAAAGATGACAAGGATGCCAACTCTTTACAAATTCCACACAATATTTAAAGATAGTGTGTCAGAAATAACCGACACGTAGAATGTTTTGGGCCGTTTCTAACCCAAATAAATGACTCCCACATGCTCCTTTATGGGAATCATTTAGGAGATGATCTACCTCCTCATGGGTGAGGCATTGATGCAAGATAGAATCTACGCCTTGTCGATACAATGTATCACTGATGATAAGGTATTTTTTTGTCATTAACCCACAATTTACGTCGACCTTCCCGGGAGAAGGACATAGGTCACTTATGAGTCTGGAGATATACCAGGATATCTCTGTACCAAGGATCATAGGTTGATATTATAAAAATATACTCATTTTGGAATCATTCTTCTTCCACCACAATAGTCTCTTCTGTAGGGAATTCAGATATCAATTCTTTGAATACTAAGTATTTTTTAGACTTAGCAGATTCAAAATACAAGTCAAAATCTTGGAGGATGACTATCTATTTGTTGAATTTTCCCCTGATTATATGTCAGGATAAAACATACTGGAACATATTCACATATGCAACCACTGTTGTTGTCCTCAACAAGATATAGTGTCATAGCCTCTAAACGACATAAACTGCTGCAAATTCCAACTTCTCGACATGCGAGTATCTAAGTTCAGTACCTACTAATGCTCGACTAAGGTAGTAGACAATGTGCTATTGGAGTTCTTTGTCTTCCTGAACTATTAATACTCCTATGGTCAACTCGGATGCGGCCAGATAAAATATAAAATCTTCCTTTAATATGGAGGATGCAAGAGAGGAGCTGACAACAAATCCTTTTCCAATGCCTCGAAAGCAATTTGTGTAGTTTCATCCAATAGGAATGGGGTGTCTTGCTTCAACAAGTGCATGAAACCCTTTGTATTCTTGGAATAGTTGACTATAAACTGTCGAAGGAAATCGGATTTTCCCTGTAGACTCTGCAGTTTCTTGATAGAACGAGTAGGAGGAATATTTACAATGGACTCAACTTTTGACATAATGAACCCTAATAAACTCCCCGACTCAATCCAGAAAACACACTTGTGGGGATTCAAGCGTATTTTATAATGTTTCCTTCATTCAAAAATCTTACAGAGATGGTATGGATGTGTTAGCACTCAGATTGTACCCAGGTTGTGAAAGGTAAATCCCGAGGTAACAACAAAAACCATTGTAGACTATATTTCTGACCTAATACAGTCAGAGAGGGATCTCTCACTATTTAAAAAGTTTTTTATACTCAATATATTCAACGAAATACAGTCAAAAGGTTAGATTTATGAATAGAACAAGTTTTTTTTTTTAAATTTTGGTGGGACAATGATAGAGGAGACCATTGAGAAATGGAGTCAACAATCAGGTTTGAAGTAGGTTACAGAAGGTAGGATGTCTGAAGGTTTGTGGAAAGAGGAAATATAGACACCATTTCTTTAATATGGAGGTTTTAGTAGTTGATTAGCAAACATAAGGAGACATCCCATCAAATAGAGCACCTAACTGAGGTGAATTCTGCAAGACTTTAGAAGAAAACAATTTAAAATGTTTGAACAGTGGACCTAGAGCATGCAAGATGAATTTTGGTCCATATGCACTACTTCTCAAACATGAAAGAAAATATATAACAGAGTGAAAATGAAATAGACAATCACGTAAAGAAATTACTTATTGAAGAAAAAGATGGCACAGGAATATCTTCCATGAGAGGTTTATCGTTCCTCCTATGCAATTTTATTCATATCTAAAACACCTGAAACCCATTACAATGTAGCGCCTCTCTTCTCTTGAACCCCCCCCCCCCCCCCCTTCTCCCTTCATGGGGAGCCTATTTATAATGTCTCAGACCCATGAGGCTAATCCCTAAAATAAGATATGAAATTGTTTACAGTCATAGAAAAACATAAACAACTAGAGCATAGTGCTTCCGCCACAATTTACATATATTTAAATAGACATCATGGAACTAGTACACATGAACGGTCTGGATGGTAGCACGAGGTTTATGTTTATGAGCCTGCAGGTCATGAAAAAAATGTCTCAGGATGTTTCTAGTGGCTCATTTTTTACTGGGCTCAACCACCTATCTCTCTGGCGATTTAGCAGCATGTCCTTCCCTTTCTATTCATTATGTGCTCAAAGGCACCTTTCTGCATGGTTTCATAGTTGGAAAATGATTTTATATCCTTTCCATGCTCAACCTTCTTCATAGCTCCCTCCTTTACGGGTAACATTGTTATATGAGGGGACTTGAAGAAGGGCCGCATTGCTCTTGGCAAAAATAGGACTATGTAGTGGCTTTTCATTCTTGTACTCCTAGGTGGGCTCTCCTACTGGAAATATAGTGGGGTGCACCTTTGACCTCCTCACCACATCACATAAATTTGGCAAGTGGAATTCACAAAGGTGGTGATGAAGACTTTGGATACCCACCCCTCCAATATAAGCATTCTCTCCTACTAGTTGTTACTAAACATGGTCACCATGTATTGATGCATTAGAGGTAGTGATTTCATCCAGGGGTTCTGGAGGGACCCCCACAGGACATGAAAACCTAGGCACCACATAGCATGAGGTATGGCTATATGAAAACACACATATCTCTTGAAGTGCTTCACATCTTTCCCTTGATGGATGACATTTTCTTGGTGTAAACACCCAGGATGATATAGGAACATAAAGGCATATTCGCCAACCATAAACACTCCCTGACATACAAGCTTCTCAAACCAAGCAACCATTACAATTTGCCAGAAAACTCAAGGCCTTATGCAAATTAACGCTTTGAATTTTCTCCTCAATGTTTACTCATCTCCTGTTCTTCAGTAGCTCAGGAGGGTGGCATTTATATAAGGTGGTGAATATGGAAATAGAGATGACTGGTCAGCATTATCGCACACCCCTTAGGTGGTCATCATAATGACACACGAGTGGACATGTGGGTGGGGATTTCCATTTCCTTTTGAGAATCCAGCCACGATGCCTCCTATGATGTTGCGTTTCCATCCATATGGATCATGGAATTTGGACTTGACATTCTTCCCCATTTCACTTATGATGATGATGGTATTCATAATAGTTTTGTCTAGACACATCCCTTTCCTTATCATTCTGAGCATTTGGTATGTGGCATCCTCACTCCCGATTCCAAGACTAACCATCTGCACAGCTTGATTTCAGAGAATCAACATCGACCGTTGATCAATAAAATTCCTTAATCACAACCCTTCAACTTAGGATACCTTAACACTTCATCAATATTCCCTCATTCAAATGATTGGGCACCTTTAGATAGAAAAATTTACCACGTCCGTCAATAAGCCCTCACCCCGTGTTGCAACTATTGATCATTGAATCCCCTACCACTTTTCCTGATTCAAAATCACAACTTTACCCATGCTAGTTTAGATCACGTAATTTACTATGACCGCAGATCTATCTTTAGCGTAGCCCTTTGATCCTTTCTCCCTTTAACATATTCCACGATTTGGAAAATTTTCTTCCTCCACACCTATTTATCGAGTAGAATAATTTAGGACCATTGATATAGATTTGGATCAATCTCAACCCTCCGACATTTCTCCCCTTTAACTGCCTCTGCAATTCTAAGAACCAAATATTACCTCACATCTACAATCCATGAAATTACTTTCCACCATTGATATTCATCACCTTGCATATAGACTGTTGATATTATATATTTTTACTTCCTCTTCGTCGCTACACGCTCCAAATATAGAGTGATCTATCACTGTATATCAAACTCATTTTCATCATCCAATGGCCTGCGATGAAGATCATGCTAACCCATTAATTTCAAGGGTGCTTTCATGGAATATTTCAAGAATAACCATCTCCAAACCTTACAAGCCTGTAATTCAAAATTTTTCAAATATAGTGCTAACATCTGGGTCCATTAGGGATGCTATCCTCCCACCGATGTAGCAAAGAACCTCGTAGACCAGGTGCTAGATCCATTTGGTTGCTCTCAGTCTCTCTCTGGAACCCTCAATTTTCTCTGAGTTGAACCATAAACTAAACCACTCTATAAGCAAATTCTTGTCACTCCGTAAACTATCACCTGACCACACTCTAAAAACTGATAATGACTGTAACTGCAAACTTTAACCTGTAACTGGACTGCACTTAAAAATAAAATTAAACTAAAAAATGCTAAAAGAAAATGCTCAAATTTTTTATCTTATTCATGTCTACCTATCCTACTTAACTGAGCACAAATACCCAATAAAGTAAACTTTGACTTCCAATGAAGCCAATCAAGCAATCGATTCCATAAACTAACTCTTTCTTCATGTGCGATAAAAAATAGAGATGGCAAACTTAATGGGATAAGGATATAATAGAGAAATTGATCTTTACAGTAGAGATATAACTATTCATTACCATTACCCAGTATTTCCATGTATTCTACCACTGGATCATAGAAAATAGGACATCCGTCAACATACTCTATCCTTTTCTTGCCATCGTAAGCTGTCCAGAAGGTAACTCCTCTAGCATACTATTAAAATGATCTTCAAAAGAACTTTGAAAGGAATTATCATGGCTGATTTCAAATGAAATATCCACAATTTCATTTAAAATTTATGAATTTAAAACTTCACCTTCCTTATATGCTCTAGCAGAAACATCATCCTTTTGTCCAACATAATCAAGAAAACACAATCCTTCTTTAAGGGATGAAATTTCTGAAAGTAAAAGATTAAAAGAAGCATTTATTTGGGACCCCTCGCCTCTTCCTTTGTGATCCAATGCCTCATTGCAAACCATTGATTTATCCATTAGTTGATATTGAATGCGTGATTGTTCATCCACATCATCTTGTATTTCAAACAAGTTCATGAAATGTACCATATTCTCAAATTTCTGTTTCTGTTTCGAGGGATTAAGCATTTGTCTTATTATTTCAAATGAAGAACAACACAAAGGTAAATTGTCACCTTCAGCATACTCATTATCCTCTATTTTTTTAGCCTTCTGACTTTGGAATACAGTATGCATCTCTTCACTAATAGATCTCGATTCTATAGCTGGTTTTGTAGGTATAGCATCCATGCATTCATCCTCATATTCACCATATATGGGCATACCGAAATCCTTTTTAAAATCACCACTACTAGAACCTATAATAGGATGATTGCAATCTTCAGAAAACAAATTAGTAGAGTCATCCTCTTTTACATCATTGGGTTGAACATTTCCTTGTTTACTAAGAGAGGGTTTGAGATGCACAAACAATGTCTCTTTTTGTTTATGTTTCTCAACCAAGTTTAATTTCTTTTCTATTTTATCACCACTATCTTGGTCTGAAATTTTTTTAGACATCCTAAGATTATATTCAACCTCCAAACAATCCATAAACATGTGTTGCAATGTGACTGACTTTCTCTCCAAAAGAAGCAATGACATTTCAGGATGAAAGGCTACAGCATAATGAAGCTTAGCATCATTATTAAGAGGTTGGATCCCTTTTGGCATGTTATAGTAAAATCTTGCAAATCTCCTGTTAAAACTAGACATGGTTTCATCCTCCTATTTCTTCAGGGAATAGAATTCTGAAAGTATTTGGTCCAAAGTCCTTTTCTTACCCCAAAATTCCAGAAATATGTCAGAAATTTCTTCCCATGTGCTGATGGATTCAGGATGCAAGTTCTTGAACCATTCCTTGGCATATCCTTGCAAATATTGGGAAAAATATCTCATGCATACATCAACATGTTCTAATTCAAAATGTTCAAGGAAATTCTCAAAGGCTTGTAAATGCTTTCTAGCTGTAAGGTTCTTGATTTCTCCATCAACCTTAGGATGTTACTTGTAGTGCTTTGTAGGGAAATCCTAAAGAAAAAGAGGTAAGTACAGTGGTCTATATCAGTTTGGGATATGGGAAGAAATAGAGCTAGGTGGAATGGGAGTATTGTCAACTGAGGTTTCATGAGGCTCACAAGAGTGGCCTTTAATGTCATGTGGTTCAAAGAAAATATCTCGATCAAAATCAAACATACAGGGTGGTGGAAAGATTTCAGTTCGTAAAGAAGGATATACATGAGTAAATTCATGGTTTTTTTTAGTGCAATGCATAATGAAAAGCTGTTTTGAGAAGCTTAGGGAAATATAGTAAAATATTTACAAAAAAGGAGAAGATATCTTGGAGAAAATTGAAACTTGAGTACCTTATCCTTTGATTATGCATTTTTAAATTTTAAAATGAGCTCATTTCCCCATTGGAGCCTGCTAGTTATCTTTGGAAACTTGATATTTGGATCATGTCACCAATGGAGCCTCTAAAAGGTATATTCTCTGAGAATGGAGTCGCCGGGTGAAACATGTACAACCTTCACAATGGTCTGATTGCTATTCACCATCAACAATAAAATCTGGAACTATGTTGTTCATACCCAGGGAGTATTTGAAGCTTCATCCCTGATAATGACCCTAGTTTGTTAGCATTCAGAATGTACCTAGGTTGTGAAAGGTAAATCCCAAGGTAACAACAAAACCACTTATACTATATTTCTGACCTAATACAGTTAGAGAGGGATCTCTCACTATTTACAAAGTTTTTTATACTCAAGATATTCAACCAAAGATAGTTAGAAGGTCATATTTCTGAATAGAACAAGTTTTTTTTTAATAAGTTTGGTTGGACATTCATCGAGGAGACCATTGGGAAATGGAGTCAACAATTATTATCAGGAATATTGCACATTTTGCAGATAGAAGATGTTTTTCTAGTCTGAATGGTTCAGATCCACAACAAATGAGTGAACGACAAAGGATGAAGACCTTCCCTGAATGATGTAGACACCTAGAATACTGGTTCGATTATGAACGTGTGTACTTGGAAACATATCAAACATACAAGCACATCAAAGTTACCAGAAAATCATCTACATTTCCATGCTAGTGACTAAGGAATCTAACAACATATACATGTGAAATCAAAACAACAGTAATGTGGGACAGAAATCAGCTTTGCATTAAGAATGTATGGAGAAGCTTACAACCATTTCTTTAGTGTTGACAAGCTCCTGCACAAGACAAACACTTCACCCCCATAAGCTCCAACTTTGATCTCTATGCTCTCTAATGATTTGGACTAGGTAGTCAATCCAACAACATAACAATACCTCTAAAGTTCTCCCCCTCAACTATGGATATGAGCTTGTATTTAGAAGCCTCAATGGATAGGAATAGTTGAGAGAATTATGGGTGAGGTGGCTCTAAGATCCTATGAAGGGGGATCTTGAGCTCAAACTAACCCATAATGATGGGGATAAGGGAGGACACGAGGCTCAAGTAATAGAAGCCTCAAGAAACTTCTTTTTTTCCCATTTTACCCAGGGTACCACTTTTGTTCCCTTATGACAAAGCGGTTTAGATGAGAACCAATTTAAGACCAAATACCATAGGTGGTGGCACTGCTTCTCGATAACAGGATACAGGTGTATCAACCACAAGGTACCGGTCATCAACCACAAGATAAGTGCGGTAATGGGTTTTTTCAAGTAGGATTGACAAACAGAGCAAGTTTCCACTCCAAGTGTTGAGATTAAGGGAAAACATGGAAGTTAAGGGTCTCATCACATGATGGTGACAGGATCTAGGTATAATAGAATGCCCTTGAAAGCATGAGACTTAGAGGGATACGATAAGCGAGATATTTGAGAGAACAAGTTGTCACTTTGAGGTGAAAATGTCAGCTCGGTCAGAGAATGTCGTCAAGTAGGGATGTTTAGTACATCAATACTTTTGACTCATAGACAAATGTAACCAACTCATGGTTGTGTACCAATACAAGGTAGATCCATGAGAGGAATAAATAAGCATGGCTACTAGAATACATCGTAGATCCATGTGATAGAGGACTCAAACTTGGACGTAGCTACCAAACATACAATGTAGATCTATGTCATACAGATGCAAATTTGAACATATCCATGACTATACAAATGTGGATCCATGCTAGATATACAAAAATCCCTCGCTGCCTAGGAAAAGGAATGAGTGCTAAACAAATACCCAAGGTCTTCATCTAATCTTCCACAAAGTATGATTCTATCCATGTGATTACAACGATCTAAAGTCAAACATGGTAGAAACCACTTGATTACCGGGCAATGATGTGAACCGTTAACAATCATGAGGGAGATCACCATTAATGTCAATGATTTCCAACATACCCTAGTAAAATATACTGCGCGTGAATAGATGTCTTGATTTCAAACACCCAATTGATTCTATCGATCAAAGTTCAATGATGTGAACCTATGTTGAGAGCGAGAGAATTTGTCATTGAGGCATATAGATCTCAAGGCACTAAATTTTGTTTCTAACACTACTCCTGGATGATGAGATGATGTCGACGGGAATAGTCTCATTGAAGGAGGGCCATGATGAGTCCCACATCGATGACACGAAACTTGAAACATAGTTTTGGAATGATGTGAATGAAGTAACCATAATAATGACTCAAAAGTACTGACACAAAGACTGTTTTGACTGCAGAGGTAAAATTTCTTCAACTTCCCCTTGAACATTGGGCAGCATGAAAAAAGACTTGGCAGCATGACTAGACCAGAGAAACACATAGTGCGATAGTGGACAATGCATTCTTTTGAAAGACTCAAAGGAGTGACATGACTCATGAAAGTGGATCATCATGGAAATCAATTGAATATCCATGTGACTGAAATGATATGCCAACAAGTGCCATGTTCAAAGGTAACGACAAATTGCCATTTATTTGCAAAATGATTCCCTTCCCATTTTCCCCATCATGGTTGATAAGTGCCTCTTTTTCATTTTACAAGTTCAAAGAGGTTAACAAACACTCATTATAGCTCGTCAGAAGATAAGTACAAGCTCATATGTTTTATGAACCTAAGAGAGGAGGAGTTCATTCCCAAAAGAGGGTCTCTCAATGTTTAATTTAATGATTCCAATGAAAGTTAACTCAGTATCATTCATGTTTAGAGAGTCTGAACAACAATAGAAGAAGAATCCAAAGGGTCCTTTTTCATATGATTTAGTCCCTAAGGCCCAAAAAAGTATAAAATTATACCTTAGAGAACTCTTCCAGTCATGATTGGTTGGAGTGTTCCTTTTTTGTAAATAGTCTATCTGAACTGAAAAAGAGATAATCTACCATCGGAGAGATGATTCTTCAAATACTTTTATGAGTATGAAGGAAACAAGTACTCGACTATCTTTTCACATTTTAAGAGTCCAAAAAGAGCTTAAAGAAGACTCTATTAGACTTTTTCATGTTTGAATCTAGAGCACGAAAAAGTAATAAACTAAGCTCAAACCAAATTTCATGTTTTAACTAGAGCTCCAAAAATGAAAAGTAAGCTCAACACCATCTTACTGTTTTTAACGAACTGGAAGATAAGTTGAAAGAATGCTCGAAGATTGGTTTCATTTTTACCCAAGATTGAAACTAATGGGTAAACTATGCTTGAAAAAATCCACTTAACATGATATACAGAGGTTGGAAGCTTGCCCCCAGCATGATTGCTAGCGAAAATTACCCCTAGCATGGTTGCTAGTGGCTCAACATGCCCCCAAGCTTCATTTGATTTGATGATTCTTCTTCCATACCCAACCTAAAAACCTAGTTACTAATGTGAAAATGGTCACCAGGGGGGTAGGAAGAATGAGAATCGGGCAGGTGAAAACAAGGTTTGAGTTCTAACACTAAAGTGAAAACTCGACTTGAGGGAAGGGGATCTGTTTCATTTTTACACAAGCTTGAAATGGAAGGTAACTATGCTTGGAACATGGTTTCATTATTATGCAAGCTTGAAACCAAAAGGTAAACTATTCTTAAGGAGATCCATTTCATTTTTTAGCGAGCTTGACATAGAATGGGAACTTTGCTCATAGGCATCTGTTTCATTTTTTAATGAGCTTGACATAGAATGGGAACTTTGCTCACGACATGGTTTCATTTTTATGCAAGCTTGAAACCAAAAGGGTAAATTATGCTTAAGGAGTGGTTTTTTTTTTAACAAGCTTGAAACCAAAAGTAAACTATGCTCTAAAACCTACTCCTATCCAACATGATATCCATAGGTTGGTAGGTTGCCCCCATTACATAAAAGCTAGCTGCTTAGCTCCATTATTATGTCCATAGACTAGAGACATGCCCCCCATTTTACCTATGATGGGAAGAAGCTAACTAGAAGGGGAAAGAGCCACAAGAACATGCGGCACATTCAAGGCAGTCTGATTACTAGGAGTAATGCAATGGTTAGGTGTAACAAAGGAAAGATGATCAATGGTCACAATATTCCCATCATGGGGAAATTCCATAACTCTAAAGAGTGTGGACACAACAACCTTCATGGCATAAACATAATCATGTCCAAGGAGTAGATTAAAATCTAAAGGACCTTGGACCACCATAACATCAATACAGACAATTTTCTCTCCTAATGTATTAGGAAAATAAGGAAGGTTCCCTAAAGGTGCAGTAGGTATTTGATTAAAAGCTAGTATCTAATCGGTGGCTGGCACAAGCTGAGGAGAACCTAAATCTTTCCAGGTAGTTGAAGATAGAATAGTAACAGAATCCCCTTCGTAAAAAATAGTGCGAAGTATCCACCTAGCAGTAAAATTCACAACTATCTAGAAAGGAACACTCGAATGTAGACAAGACTCTGTTAGGTTACTCTAGTCAAAGGAAATAACCTCACTAATTGAAGAGGGTTCTGTTGAAATAGACAAAATTTCCTCTTATCGAGAACAATCAGAATGAAGCATAAAAACTTCAACAGGATTTAGTTCATTCTCTACTGGAAGAGAATAACAAGATGAAGATTTGGTCAAAGAGACTACTTCAGTATTAACACTCTCTAATGAAAGATCGGGATCGGGTGTAAATGACATCGACTTGACCACTTCACTCTCCGAAGGAAGAGTGGGATCAATTATAGATGAAACTGAATTGATCACTTGGTAAACTATAACTTACTATCACTTGCTGGAATCACCTATTGATGATCAGTAATATTTTGCAACCAACGTGAAGCTTCATCCATGCTTGGACAAAGAAAAGTACGATGCATAGCCTTGCATATCAAACAAGGATACAAGACTTTACCCTTACGACCTTTTACCAATGGGTCACTCGTTGAGGGAGTATTGTCAACCTGATGATCAGAGGTTGATGACATAGACAATCTGGAACTTTTAGACCACTCTTCTCATACACGGGAGAGACCAGGACACTCCTTAAGAAGGTGGTCCCCCTTGAAAATCTTACAAGGGAACTTTGGTTTTTTGGGTGTTCTCTTAGAATGGGAACCATCAAGAGCAGATCGTTGCTACTTTTTATGTTTCTTTTCCTTCTTCTTCTTACCCTTCCCTTTTTTCTTCTTCTTATCCACATGACTACTAACCATAGAGCTTTGGCCAAGTGAAGAAGAATAAAGGGGTGAAACAATAACCAATGAAGAAGGAGAAGGATTAGGTTGAGGTCGATCATCTCCTAGAGGAGAGGTGACATTTAAGACATTAGGTGTAACAAGAATTGCCAAATTAAAAATCCAGACCGGTAATCCTATAGTCAATCCAAGAAGATTTAGAGTGGCACTAAAGGGAGAACCAATACCTTCACTTGGAGGGAATATGAAAGGAACACCTTAGAAAGGGACCTCTTGAATAGTAGTCCTAGATTGGGATGCCATGTCTAAACTCTCTAATAACTTCCTAACTACCATGCACAAGCAAGTACTACTCAAACTAAAAGCAACAAGCAAACATGTGAAAGGAGTGGATAAGAGTCAGGAACCTCACAAGATAGGCCAAAAGGATAACTCAGATGGTTTGAGGATTCCTAAAAGGGTCTCCTGATATATGCTAGGTATGTGGGAGCTCAAATTGGTAGTGGTGCTATCTAATGCACAACCATTCACTAGGGGCCTTCCTATATACAATCGAGTACATGAAGTACCTTTATATATACCTCAATGGTATGTGAAAGGCCCTTCGATATACTGATGGTGCATGGAAGAACTGCGCGAGTCCCGGGATGTAGTGTGGACAAAGTAATGACAACTACATTTTATGATGCCCTAATACGTTACTAACTTATCACTCAAATTGCTAAAAGTTTTAACCTAGTACTACTATTAATTTTATCTTGTGCATTTAGGTAGAACCATGGAGTGAAAACTTGAATTTAAAGAAGATGCACACTGATCTATATCATAATGCAAGTTTTCCTCTTCAATGAAATTTTACCTAAGAGATGGAGAGAGATTTACTTTTCTTCCCAAAAATGCACACCCATATGCAAATGCAACTCTATATTTTCAAACGAAAAGTGAAATATCAATGCACCCCAAACAATATTCAAAGTAAATAAAAAAGAGATCTAGATACATATAACATAAATAAACCATAAATGTTTCCTATCTTTTCATTCTTGAAAAAGATGCATAAAAACTTAATTGAAATATGATTTCACTAATGTTTCCAAACAAAACTAACACTAAAGAATGCAAAGATGAAAAAATATATTTCTTATTAATGAAAGTAAGGTATAGAATTTCAAAAAATCATGCACAAAACAAGAATAAAATTGATTAACATGCTTGTGAACAAAGCAAAGGAGAGAGAAAACTAAAACTTCTCTTTGAAACAAACAAGGAAATGAAGAACCAATCTTTCCTACCGAGCACTGAAAAAAATCAGCATGCAAAAGGAAACAAGAATCACCCAAGAAAAGAAAGACTCGAAACAACATGGATCACTCATGCATTCCAAGTCCAAAACAAGCAAAAACCTACCCATGAAAATGAAATGTATATTTTCCAATTCCAACAAATAATAGCTACAGAAAGGAGAAAGAGGTTTCAAGCAAAGAAAAGAATGTAAAATCCAATGCAAGAAACATAAAATCTCTTTGAATGCAGAGGGAAAATAACAATCAAAGCAACTGCATAATATAAAATTCATCAAAAATACACTTAATTTTCATCAAAAAGTAAGCCAAAACACAGAAAAATCAAAATACAAAGTCTGGAATAGGTCCTACCTAGCACTGCACTGGAGGGGTCTTGATAGAGCGATTCTGGACGAGCATCGCTTTTGGATAAAGGGACTTAGGTGGTGGCACCGCTTATGGCTAACAGAGTTCAGGTGGTGGAACCACTTGTTTCCAAAAACACATGTGCGGTTCCCTGAATGGATCCAAAACACAAGGATAATGAGAAACCAAGTTAGAAATTGATCAAATCAAGGTAAATATCGATGAATTGATAATAAAAAAAGAGCATATAAAGTTGAAATAGTTCAGATCTTAAAAGATATGAAAGTTTCAAACCAAAATTCACTAAGTCAGATGGTAGATCTAACTGAAGAGAGTTGGAGATGGAGCCTGGAATCGGACCAGAGTTCAAGGACTAATGAAGATCAAATCAACTGATCTTTTCATTGTTCCCTAGTGGAGTCACCAGATTTGCTATCAAGAATATTTCACCTTCTGTGGACAGAAGCTGATGCTCTGGTCTGAATGGTTCGGATCCAGAACAAATGAGTGAATGACAAAGGATGAAGACCTTCCCTGAATACTGTAGACACCTGGAATAGTGCTTCGATTATGAACTTGTGTACCTGCAAACATATCAAAGGTACAAGCACATCAAATCTACCAAAAAATCATCTACATATCCATGCTAGTGACTAAGGAATCTGACAACATATACGTGTGAAATCAAAACAACATTAATGTGGGACAGAAATCATCTTTGCATTAAGAATGTATGTAGAATCCTACAACCATTGCCTTAGTGTCGACAAGCTCCTCCACGAGACAAACACTTCATCCCCATAAGCTCCAAATTTTCTCTCTATTCTCTCCAATGATTTGGACTAGGTAGTCACTCCAACATCATAACAATACCTCTATAGTTCTCTCCCTCAACTATGGATATGAGCTTGTATTTATAAAGCTCAATGGATAGGAATAGTTGAGAGAACTGTGGGTGAGGTGGTTCTAAGATCCTATCAAGGGGGATCTCGAGCTCAAACTAACCCATAATGATAGGTATAAGGGAGGACACGAGGCTCAAGTTCTAGAATCCTCGAGAAAATTCTTTTTTTCCCATTTTACTGCGGGTATTGGTTTTGTTCCCTTATGATAGAGCGGTTTAGATAAGAACCTCTTTAAGACCAAATATCATAGGTGGTGGCACCACTTCTCTATAATAGGATACATGTGGTGTTGAGCAAGGCATGGCTCATCAGCCATAGGGTAAGTGCGGTGCTAGGTGTTTTCATGTAGAATTGGCAAACAGAGCAAGTTTCCACTCCAAGTGTTGGGATTAAGGGAAAACATGGAAGTTAAGGGCCTCATCACATGATGGTGATAGGGTTTAGGTATAACAACAATCAGGTCTAAAGTAGGTTGCAGGAGGTAGGAAGTATGAATTTTTGTGGATAGAGGAGAGATAGACATTGTTTCTACAATCTAGAGGTTTTAGCAGGTTGATTAGCAGATAGAAGGAGACAACCCATCATGTAGAGCACTAAATGAGGTGAATTCTGCAATAATTTAGAAGAAAATGCTGTAAAATGTTTGAACAATGGGCCTAGATCATGTGAGATGAATTATGTTCCATGTACACTACTGCTCAAACATGAAAGAAAATACAAAATTGAGTGAAAATAGGATAGACAATCACGTAAAGAAATTATTTATTGAAGAAAAAGATGGAACATGAATCTCTACCATGAGAGGTTTAACGTTCCTCCTCTACAATTTTATTCATCTATGTAAGAAATGAAACCCATTACAATGTAGAGCCTCTATTCTCTTGAACCCCCCCCCCCCCCCCCTTCTCACCTTTGTGGGAAACCTATTTATAATGTCTTAGACCCCTGAGGCTAATCCCCAAAAGAAGAATTGAAACTGTTTATAGTAATAGTAAAAAATAAAGAACTAGAGTGTGGTGCTTTAACTACAATTTACGTATATTTAAATAGACATCATGGAACTAGTGCGCGTGCTTGGTTTGGATGGTAGTAGGACATTTCTTAATATGAGCCTATAGGTCATGAAAACAACGTCTTAGGATGTTTCTTGTGGCTTATTTCTGACTGGGCTCAACCACCTATATGTTTGTCAAGTCAGCAACATGTCCTTCCCTTTGTGTTTGTTCTTTTCTCAAAGGCACCTTTCTACATGGTTTGAAAGCTGGAAAAGGAGTTTATATCCTTTCCATGCTTAACCTTCTTCACAGCTCCCTCCAGTAAGGGTAACACTATTATATGAGGGGACTTGAAGAAGGGCCTCATTGCTCCTGGTAGAAACAAGCCTCTACAGTGGCTTTTCATTCTTGTACTCCTCACCTCCTCCTAGGTGGGCTATCCTATAGTAAATATGGTGGGGTGCACCTTCTAACTCCTCACCACCTAAGATAAAGTTGGCAAGTGGAATTCATAAAGGCTGTAATGAATACTTTGGACACCCACCCCTCTAGTACGAGCATTCACTCCTAATGGTTGTTTCTAAACATGATCACCACATACCGAGGATTTGGAGGCAGTGATTTCATCCGGGGGTTCTTGAGGGACCTCCACAGGACATGAAAACCTAGGCACCATGCAGCAAGAGGTATGGCTATATGAAAACATACATATCTCTCGAGGTGCTTCACATATGTACCCCGATGGCTAGCATTTTCCTGGTGTAAACAACTAGGATGATGCATGAATAAAAAGGGATGTTAGCCAACAATAAAAATTCCCTGACAAACAAGCTTTTCAAACCAAACAACCATTTCAATTTGCCAGAAAACTCAAGGCCTTATGCAAATTAACGCTCCAAATTTTCTCCTCAGAGTTTACTCATCTCCTATTCTTTAGCGTCTCAAGAGGGTGGTGTTTATAGTGTTGAAGATGGAAACAGAGATTATTGGTCATAATTATCGTACACTCCTTAGTTGGTCATCATAATGGCACATGAGCAGACACGTGGGTGGGGATTTCCATTTCCTACTGAGAATCTAGCCATGGTGCCTCCTATGATGATGCATTGTCCTTCATATGGATCACGACATTTCGAATTGACAGTATTCTCCCATTCACTTACACTGACGATGGTATTCATAATGGTTTTGGCTAGATGCATCCCTTTGCTTAGCAACCTGAGCATTTGGTACATGGCATCCTCAAGCCCAATTCTAACAATAACCACCTGCATAGCTTGATTTCAGAGAATCAACATCGACCATTGATCAATAAACTACGTTCATTGGGACCATTCAACTTGGGAGACCTTAACACTTCGTCAATATTCCATCATTCAAACGATTCGGCACCTTCAGATTGTAGAATTTACCACGTCCATCAATCAGCCTGACCCTATGTTGCGCCCATTTATCGTTGTATCCCCTACCACTTTTTGTGATTTGAAATCACAAGTTTACCTATGCTAGTTCATATTGTGGAATTTACTATGACCGCAGATCTATCTCCACCTTTACCACAGTCACCCGATCCTTTCTCCCTTTAACATATTCTATGATTTGGAAACGTTTCTTCCTTCACTCCTGTTTATCGAGTGAAATAATTTAGGACCATCGACATGGCTTGGCATCGATCTTGACCCTCTGACATTTCTGCCCTTTAACTGACTCCGCAATTCTAAAAACCAAATATTACCTTGCATCTTCGATCCACATAATTACTTTATGCCATTGATCTTCATCATCTTACATCTGGACAGTCGATCTTATAGCTATTTATCTCCTCTCCATCCCTGCATGCTCCAAATATAGAGTCATTTACCGCTGTATATTGAACTCATTTTCATCATCCAACGACCTGCGACGAAGATCATTCTAACTTGTTAATTTCAAGGGAGGTTTCATGAAATCTTTCAAAAATAACCATTTCAAAACCTTACAAGCTCGTAATTCAATTTTTTTCAAATATAGTGTTAACAGGATGGTCCTTCCTCTTGCGATAATGGGAAGGAAGATAATCAAAGGAAGGTTCGACAATATGTTTTGTATCATGGAAGGAAAAATTCATTGCCTGCTAGAAAGTAGCTATGGCTTTTTTCAAACCAAAGGGAATTTTCTTATATGCGAAGATTCCCCAAGGACAAATAAAAGCCTTTTATGCTGGTATTCTAGTTTTATTTGAATTTGGTTATATCTTGAAAATCCATCCATGAACGAAAATACCTCACTACCAGCACAACCATCAATAATATGGTCGATGAATGTCATAGGGTAGTTATCCTTGGGACATGCCTTGTTTAAATCATGAAAGTCATTGAAAACGCTTATAGTCCCTTTCTTTTTATCCACTGGAATAGGATTGGACACACATTTTGTTAGAGCAATTGGATAAATAAATCCAACTTTCAACAGTTTTTCCACTTCAACCTTGATGGCTGCCACTTTCCGTGAATTTACTGGTCTAAGCTTCTATTGACAAGTTTCGTGCTATGGTATGTACAGATTGCATGTTCAACTATATATGGATCAATTCCTGGAATCTCCTCATATAACCAGGAAAATATGTCGCAAAATTTCTTAAATAAGGAATTGTAAATGGAAACCTCCACTAGAAAACAGTTTGCACCAATATGAACATTTTCCACGATGTTAAGTTTTGCAGAAATCTTGATTGAAATGGTAGTAGATATATTTTCCATATTCCCCTTGGGAAATACTCCCCCCTTCAGTAAATGATTAATTGACATATCATCACCTTCTGGCAGTCTCACATGGAACTTTGAATTCTCAATTTTTCTCAATTCTAGAAGGAAGAAGGACTTATGGTGAATATCTTCACAAATTTTTTCTCGTCCAATCATAGCTTTTAGAATGGCTTCATCCGAAGGTAAAACCATATCCAAGCAATCATAGGAATATGTAGAGTTCTCCACCCAGGCGAGAAGATAGGATTCATCTATCTTGTCTGATACTGAGGAAGGAATCATGATGGAATCAACAACGACACTAGATATAGCTTGATAAGCGACTTACACTACTGATAATAGAACTTGAGGTTCTTCTCATGAAGGGAGGAGGGGTCATTTCTATCTACAACCATCGTGATACCCTTCCCTACACTCGTTGAACCTAATTAGTTAATAGTGGCTGGTATATCGAATGTGCCCATCAATGATGTATACATTCCAACCCCCAAGCTCTTTTTCACTAGTTTTGACTGATCGATCAATGGTATCGTGGGCTCATTGGTTTCTAAATGACATTTTTGAGTAAAACTGAGTTAATCCACTATCACCAGCTTGCCTTCGTGTGGAAACACTACAACCTAGAAAATAGATGAGGGAACAACACACATGGCGTACTTCCAACTTCTCCCAAAGAAACAATTATAGTCCAAAAGGGCATCTATCACTTCAACTTCAACAAAAACTTCTTTCCCTACCATCTTTATTTCGAAAGTTGGTAGGATACCATGCAGACAGAAAATATTTTCCATTGAATGTAGTAAGTAGAGTGTTCAATGGGACCAACTTTGGGGATCCCAAATATTTCCAACAATATATCTACATGACGTATGTGGAAGCACCTTCATCAACCACTGTTCGTCCAGTGTTTTTTCCTCCATGGAAAACATCAATTGACAAGGCCACATGGTATGGAAGGTGTATTTTAACATCAGAAAGATCAAATTTGTCCAGAAGGCTTGTTGAGTCCATGCTACCTATGGCTTCCAAGAGTGCATGCCTTTGAGAAGGAAAAATATGTAGCACCTCCAATGCCGACATCGAACAAGGTGTTTGAGCTAAATATTATACCACATAGTAGTTAGAAGAATCCCTAGAATTAGGGTTGTGAAATGTTTTCTTGAAGAACAGGGGCTTCACTTGTTGACCAATATCCTATAACATTAGTTCATATTCTGGGTTTTAAAATTATAAAAAATTGAACCAATATATTGTAGGTATTGGGGGGATAAGGAGTTTAAGGTGGGGGTGGGTAGGGTGGTTTATAAGGATTGAGGTATAAAAAGGGGTGGGGAGGAGATTTTAAGTATTGGGAGGGGGTTTCAACAAAAAGAGTTTGGGTCAATATCTCTTGAAATTAGGGGTATTCTTTAATATCCCATGATTGCACGTGCTATGTAAGAGGTTCACTAAGTGAAGTCCCTGTGTCTTGAAGACACCTTTCGGTATCTTAGGTATTAGTTCATTCGGTTTCTCAAGTGTGAAAAGGGATGAAGTTTGAGTACTAAACTTAGCTTTATCCTCAACCTTAGATTAGTAAGTTTTTATTATTGTTTGAAGGAAAGTACGGGATCAGACCATTTTGATATAATTGTGATTAGTAGGAGCACTAGCTATGCCCCTGACATCTTTCGAAATAGAAGTTGCATTCTGTCCTTGGGGAAAGATATCCTTTAGGACAGTCGGTTGTTGAGTTTTAAGAAGCTTCTGTGTTTGTTTCATTAAGGGGAATTGATAGGTAAGATGGTATCCTTGGCACAACTTACAAGGAAACTTAACCTTATTATTTCCTTTCTTTCCCCCTTCAGCATTATTTGTGGGCTTTTGTTTGTTTTGGTTACCCTCGCCCTTCTTTCCCTTCCTCTTTTTTCCTACCAGGATGTTGATTTCCCTTTTAGGAAGACTATGCAGAAGATACATTAGCACTTTGTGGTGAGGGAGTGGAAACCTTAGTTGTCTCCATTGCATATTGTTTCACTAACAACTCATCGAGTTGCTTGGCCAATGATTCTATGGTGGGAATATTAACCGAAGAAACCACACCATTGGCATGGGGTCTAGGCTTGGGTTTCTCCTGGTCATTTTTAGACCTCGATGCCTCAAAGATAATTTCATATAAAATACCATACTGAGCATATATCATATCTAACTACTCATCCCTGAGGATTTCCCCTTCCTTCGTGGTAATCCCTGATGTGCACACATCCTTATAAATATAAGGCAATAGGTATTTCAAGAACCAATCCAATAAGAAGTCAGGATGCATTTTGGATTTAATAAGCCTCTTTCCCCTTCACTACTCCTGAAAATGATCAGATATGTGTGTGGCATTATTCTGTCAAAAAGTTGACAACAAGTCTATACCAGCATCATATTGGACATGAAGTTGAAAGTGACTTAGAAACACAATTTCTATATCAAGGAAGCTATCATATGCGGCTTCCAGAAGTTCTATCTACCATTTGGCCACCACATGGGTTAATGTTCTCTGAAAAATACTCAACCGAATGGAGTCATTTTTCAGTAAGTTGGAAGAGCACCAAAGGTGAAATGTAGTGATGTCAGCACCTGGATCTTCACCAGTTTTCCCTTCAAACATTGGGATGTCTAAGGGAATTTTGATGGGTATAGGTGGCCATGCCACATTGTAACGCATGGGGTTATTCATTAGTTTAGAGAAATATGGAAATTTTAACGTTGTTGAGAAACAAATTTTTGGTCTAGTTGGGGATTGATATTGAGGATTCTAAGGTGTGGAAGTACATTCCCCAAAGATCCCAAAAGAAAATGTGGGGTTTCCCCAACCACCAGCTATAATGTCATGGAACTATTCTTAAAAGGGTTCCATTCAAAAGATAGAGGATTACTGACTTGTGGTGTGTGATAAGCGGTTTGGCCTGCTCCAGCCTAAACTAGAGTTTGAATAGTAGGAGTAGATATTCCCCCACTAAACAGTGAAAAGGGTGAGATCCCTAAAGGTGTTGTTGAAACCTCACTAGAGTTCTGAAAATTGTAGCCTATGAAGGTACTTGGGATCCCATACGACATACCCACATAGGTAGGTGATGGGCCTACATAAAGTGTAGATGGAGGAATATTTCCTCCATTCCGTAGAAAACCATAGACAAACAAAGTCGACCCACCTAGACCACTTTGATCAGTTTGCATAAAAGGAGAAGTAAAAGGTATAGTGGGAACCCCAGTGACCACCCCACTAGACTGAACTATAACTTTAGAAGGTGATGAGGGATTTACCACTCGAGTACTCAAAGAAAGAGGTGTAGTAGATGCACTAAATCTTGGAGAACTTACAGAGGCAAATGACACTCTAGCAGCCAAAATGGATGAGGTATGGGTAGACATACCCTCTCTTGTAATCAACATATGTGGTATCAAAGAAACACCGAAAATAGGTCAATTGAAAGGAATGAATTGGACTATCAGAGGATCATTCAAGTTACTTAGAGTTGTATTATAATTCCTTGCAAACTTGTCAGCCTGCAAGTCTTATATCTCTAATAAAGGGGTTTCTTCCTGATTAATTCTAATTTATGGCTCACCTGGAACTTTGCTAACACCGGTTGGTTCGAAAGAACCATCTGTTTGAAGTCTCCACCTTTGAGGTGGCTGTGGTGGATCACTGTAAAATATGGAGGAAGTCTTTGCAACCTTATACACCTATGGAGAGGATGGTCCTCCATAGCTAAAAATATGAATCACATAGGTAAAGGACAAATAAACACAAACAAAACAATTATCACACATTAAAAATTTCCTAAGTAACACATACAGGAAAAATAAAAGATACACCTTGCAAAGGAAAGTCTGGGATGATTAGGGCCCAGATCCAACCAGTGAATATCGAAGGATGGTTACTTGGAGTCTCATGAAGATTTTTTTCAGTGAAAGCATTGGAATCACCCCATCTCCCTCCCAAATTATCAACTGAGGTTACCTTCCATGTTCGTCCTAGGTGCAGTGGAAATAACCTCCCAATGTTGCCTGTGTAATAACCTAGTGTCTGGAGACTAAGGCTACCAAATCTACAACAAGAATCTGACGGAACGGTTGTTGGTTTGATCAATGTGCATGGGTAGGGTAGCTAAGCCCAAAATCCTAACAATACTGGCACCTCACGGGGCCTAAGAAGTGGTATTGATACAACCATTGTATGCACAACAATCCTTATATATGATAAAATAATGTAGTCGAGGTTTATCTCCACAACTGAGCTCTCACATGGCCTCGTGCTTGACTCCTGTGTTAGAGGATATTTCCAGATTATCCATGTAGAAGTGGATTGACCTAAAGATAGGCCACTGTGTCTGAAATCAAATTTCTTTTGGACAGTTAAAATTTCATAGTCCAAAGACCTAGCCTAATCTAGTTGACGATTGAACCTATAAAAATAAAGATTAGTAATAAATTTTATGTTAAGATTTATTTTTATGGATTTATTACTCAGAGGTAGTGGAGTGGGACTGAATGGTGTTTGGACTCAACATGTGAAAGAAAATGATGTATAAAATTTCAAAACAAATGCAACTAACAATGCTCTTTTTCTTTTTTCTTTTAAACGAAACTAATGGATTTTTTCTAAATGATTTTGAAAAACACATGAGTTTAATATTTTTTTATTTTCTGAAAATAATGGAAAAATAGCTAATGCAAAGCAATGCAAATGAAAAATTCTTTTTGTCTTTATTTTGAAAAAATTCAAAAAATTTATGCAATTGAATGCACCTTAAGAAACTAAGAAATTTGATCATATTTAAATGAAAATGATACTAGTGAGATATTTACAGTAACAATCTTCATAAAATCAAGAAAATATGACTCAAATCCTAACTCATACAGAACTATTGACTTGGTAAGTCCAATAGATAAAAATTGGAAAAACATGACTAACCTAGACCACTGCAACAACAATTCAAGGAAAATCAGTGTTCTGAAAGGATTTATAGACACCAACAACCTACTAGGACACCAACACTCAAACCAAACAACTAGGAAGGAAAGACCCAACACAATTACATAAAGAGGATTCATACATAACTTACTCAAAAACACTTGATTGATAAGTAAAGTGAAATGCACACACCAACTGTTCGGGTACACAAGGTACTCCCAAAAGACCGAACACCTTCAGTAACCGCTTCACACAAATAGATCACAGATCAACACACCGATGTTTGTCACGTGGTTAAAACCCTCAAGAGGGAAATATTCCACGGCCCTAGCCAAATAGCTACTGGAGCAATTTATTATGCAAAAGAAAGAAAGTTACATATGAGCTTCTCATAATCGATCAACTAGCCAAGGACCGTCTATGCTCTTAAAATAGAGATCATACATTAGAGGAAATTTCAACTCAAAATGGGCCTTTTAACTTTTATTCAAATTCCATGTCATCATGTGTTAGCCAATGAAATTGCTTTAAATTTGAAATACCGTATAGGTCTTAAACACTTTTTTAATATAAATTTGGGGATAGGTACCATAAAAAAAAACTATTTTTTTGGTTTGTATTTTTGACATATCTCCCTGTGTTTTTACTCAAATTTCGATCGGGAGAGCTCGTTGGATGCGGAATTAAATTCTGCATCCAACGAGTACCCACTCGGAATACTTTTGATGGATCCCGCTACCCCAAAAACAAGAAATAGCTGAAAAAACAGAATGATGATGTCATCATTCCATTTTTTCAGCTATTTCTTGTTTTTGGGGTAGTGAGGTCCGTCAAAAGTATGCCGAGTGGGTACTCGTTGGATGTGGAATTTAATTCTGCATCCAACGAGCTCTCCCGATCGAAATTTGAGTAAAAACACAGGGAGATATGTCAAAAATACAAACAAAAAAGTAGTTTTTTTCTTTTCTTCCTCCAAAATTAATAAATATTATTTTATTATTTTAACTATTATTTTATTAGTTCATTTTAGGAGGCCCATTTTGAGTTGAAATTTCCTCTAATGGACCGATCGGGTGTTAAGCCATGGATCAATGGTAGGTATGATATAAGAGAAGTTGAACCGTTAGATCACTCTATGTCTAGAACATATCATGACCGTTAGATTAGAATATTTACAAATGCATACTAATGCACACTAAAGAAACACACTTTTACCTAATGAATATATTACACAAGTTGACCTTAACTAACTCCTAAGTGTCTAAATATCCTAACATCCCCCCCTTAAGAACAACTTGGGATAGGATTGAAGGATTTACAAAAGTGACACTATTAGGAGAAGGAAGGAGGCATTAGAGCCTATCCCCCCTTAAGGACACATTCCTGAACTCCTAACATAGACCAAAGTTTAGAAAACTTCGCTTCTGTAAGAGACTTGGTGAAGATGTATGGAACTTGATCATCTATAGGGAAATAGAGCACTTCAATAACACGATCATGAACAAGATTTTTGACGAAGTGCATGTGTAGCTCAATGTGTTTTCCACGCTGATGTAAAACTGGATATTTGGCAAGCTTTATGACACTTTGATTGTCGCACCAAAGTGGAGTAGGTTGTTGTTGCTTGAATCCAAACTCTGAAAGGATCTATTGAAGCCATAAAGCTTCCTGGCTAGCATTAACTATGGCTCGATATTCTACTTCTGCTGAAGAAAGAGCAAGAGCTTGTTGTTTCGTACAAGCCCAAGTGATAGCTCCAGATCCCAGACTAAAAACATAACCTGCAGTAGACTTTTGATCATCAAGATTGCCGGCCCAATCTGAATCAGTGAAACCAACCAACAAAGGTTTCCCCCCTGTACTGTAATGAATTCCAAACTGAATTGTACCTTGAATATATTGAAGTATTCTTTTTTATCCTTTCCAGTGACTTTCATGAGGAGTTTGCATATAACGGGCAACACGACCAATGGAAAAGGAAAGGTCAAGATGGGAATGAGTCAAGTATAAAATACTACCAATGAGCTGACGATACAAGGTGGCATCTACTTCAGGGGAAGTACAAGTGGCAGAAAGTTTGACTCCAGACTGGAAGGGAGAAGGGGCTGGTTTACAATCTTCCATGTGCAAGCGACGAAGGTCACAAGCATACTTAGATTGGGAAAGAAAGATTCCTTCTTTGGTTTGCAAGACTTGGAGACCAAGAAAATAATGCAAATTTCCTAAGTGTGACATTTTAAAATTTTGCTTAAGACTAGATTTCACATGGGTTATAAGTTTAGGGTCACTACCAGTAAGGATAAGATCATCAACATAAAGAACAAGTATGATGAGATGGTTTCCTACTTTCTTGGTATAGACATTGGGGTTAAAATGGCATCTAGAAAAACCAGTGTCAAGGAGAAAGCTATCCATTTTGGCATGCCAAGCTCTAGGAGCTTGCTTAAGGCCATATAAGGATTTCTTAAGGAGACAAACAAGGCTAGAGTTATTCTGAACATATCCAGGAGGTTGTTCCATGTAAATCACCATGTAAGAACATAGACTTGACATTCATTTGATGGACTTCCCAGTTATGTAAGGCTGTAAGGGAAATAACAAGGCAGATGGAGTTCATTTTTGCTACAGGGGCAAAGGTTTCATTGTAGTCAATCCCTTCAACTTGGGAAAAACCTTTGGCAACTAACCTTGCCTTAAGTATTTCAACACTTCCATCTGATGCATACTTAGCTCTGTAGACCCATTTACATCTGACAAGTTTTCTTCTTTTTGGAAGAGGAACAAGATCCCAAGTATCGTTCGCCATTAAGGAATGGTATTATTCATCCATAGCTGCATCCCAATCTAGATTTCCTGAAGCTTCTGAAAAAGTTTTTGGATCATGATTCTTGGAAACTTGAGCCAAAAGAGAAGAGGCTC
This sequence comes from Pseudotsuga menziesii, assembly GCA_001517045.1. Classification (NCBI taxonomy): domain Eukaryota; kingdom Viridiplantae; phylum Streptophyta; class Pinopsida; order Pinales; family Pinaceae; genus Pseudotsuga; species Pseudotsuga menziesii. The sequence goes on along the minus strand of LPNX010294805.1, from coordinate 341,837 downwards.
ATTGAAACTGAGAATGTGTTCGATGTTGATTTCTAGGATCAATGGCAAGATCGCCAGCTGCTTTACATGTTGAATGGACCCGTCAAGGAATTATTGGTGCTAGTGCAATTGGAGGAACATGAGCAGGTGGAGGAAGATTTTCATCCACACTATCATCATCAAAAACTAGAGTTGGAAACCTATTAAGGAAGCTGGAAGAAGAAGGAGAAGAAGGCACAATTGCCGAATTAGGCTCGCAAGCCAAAGATGGCACACTCGCCAAGTTAGGCTCGTAGGCCAAGATATTTTCATCAAATTTAACATCTCTTCTAATGATTATATCATGAGAATGTGGCTGAAGAAGTCTATAACCTTTTACATCTTTAGAATATCCAACAAACATGCTCTTTTCACTTTTAGGCTACAATGCTTTCTGTTTTTCATCCGGAATGTGAGCCCATGCTTCACAACCAAACACACGAAAGTGACTTGCATCTGGTTTAATTTTACTCCATGATTCTTCTAGTGTTATACCTTGTAAAACTTTAGTGGGTGTGCAATTAACTATGTAATTTGCACAATTTATGGCCTCATCCCAATATTGAAGACTTAGTCCCTTAGATTGGATCATACAATTAGCCATTTCTTTTAAAGTGTGGTTCTTCCATTCAGCTGCACCATTTTGTTGTGGTGTATATGGAACAGTGTGCTATTGTTGGATTCCTTATTCAGTGCAAAAAGTAGTGAACTTGTTGTTAACATATTCTCCTCCATTGTCAGATCTTAACTTAATAATTTGATGACCAGATTGTTTTTCAACAAGGGCCTCGTAGGCCAAGAACATGTTAAATACTTTGCTCTTAAGTTTTAGGAAGTAAACCCAAGTGCATCTGGAGTAGTCATCAATGAAAGTCAAGAAATATTTGAAACTAGAAAAGGAAGTAGATGGAAGAGGGCCACACAAGTCACTATGCACAAGCTCCAAGGGAACCGAGGCGTGCCAAGAGGCACATTTGTCAAAACTATTTCGATGATGTTTTTCAAGTACACAACTAGAACAAACACCATCCTTGCAAGATACCAGCAGAAGACCGGTCACCATATTGTCTTTACATAGTTGTTGCAATGAGAGATAATTTAAGTGACCAAATCGCTCATGCCAAATTTTGCTCAAGTTATCACTATGAGCAACAAAAACTGAAGGAAAAGGTGACGACCCAAAGTTGTTAAATTTGTACAACCTGGTAATATCATCAACAGTTCCAGTAGCAAGGACATTTTGAGGATTTTTAAAATCCTTGATTACAACTTGGTGAGGTGTAAACGTCATAGTTTTACCTTCACCTGAATGAGTAATTTGATAGACTGATAACAAATTGCAGGAAATTTTTGGAACACATAGTACATCACTGAAATGACTATTTTATACTGGAACTATTCCAGATCCTACAACACCTAGAGATCTATCATCACCAACAAATATTTTTTTGGTGTTACATTCATGCATAGTAGAAAATATGGCTTTATCCTTATCTATATGATAAGATGCTCTAGAATCAATGAGCCATTCATTTGAAGTATAAGAAGAAGATGTAGTATAAGAGTAACCAGAAGCACAAAGTGCATGTCCATGAGAGGTAGATTCTGAAGACGAATCTAGGATGATGTGGGTCTTCTTTATTGCTGCTTCCAAAGCTGCCATCTTCTTAAAACACTTAGATTCATCATGATTATATTTCCCACAAAAATTGCAATGAGGCTCAGTCTTCTTTCCTTTTTTCTTGGATCCTTTATCATTTTTTAGGGGAGGAGCTGACTGAGAGGGTTTGGGACCCTTGTTGTTTTGGTTATTATTGCAAAAATTATTCTGTTACACCAAAACCTGCAAATGTTGGTGAACATTTGAAACCCAGCACAAGCCCAGTCACCAAGAGTGGCAGTTAAACCACTAGTTTTATATTCCCATAGGTGTGGCGGTTATACCATGTGGAGGTACCCTATACTCCAACACACCACCTCCGGCGTAGCTCAGGAGAATTGAACCTGAGACCTCTACTCTGATACCATGTTCGGGTACACAGGGTACTCCCAAAAGACCAAACACCTTCAGAAACCACTTCACACAAATAGATCACAGATCAACACACCAATGTTTTTCACGTGGTTAAAACCCTCGAGAGGGGAATAGTCCACGGCAAGGATATTTTGAGGATTTTTAAAATCCTTGATTACAACTTGGTGAGGTGTAAACATCACAGTTTTAACTTCACCTGAATGAGTAATTTAATAGAATGATAACA
>LPNX010294805.1:320743-335439 GCA_001517045.1 Pseudotsuga menziesii | reverse complement strand
CCCCCCCTCTCTCTCACTTTCTCCACATCCATATCTCTATATTTATTCCTCTCCCTACCTCCATTTGTGTCTCTTCCCACTACTACCTCCCATCTTTTCTTCCCCCATCCCTCTCTATCTTATTCTCTCTCACACCCTCTCTACACCATCATCTCTCTCACTATTAAACTCTCTTCCTCTATGTTTTAAACTTATACTTCTCTTCAACCCCATACCTCATTATGACCCCTATTCTCTCTTTCACCCCATATCATTCCCCTATATTCAATTTCCACCTCCTCCTACCTCTATCCTCCAACACAACCTATTCATCCTCTAATCCTTTAGATCCACCTCTCTATTCACCAATCCTCTCTCTCATTAAACCATCATCCACTTCCTCCCCTCTACATTATCCCCCTTTCTTACTTAAGTCTCACACACTCCTAATTTTATATGTGCTTAGCACCTCTTCTCCTTCTAATAGTTATTTCAATCGCCACTTCCCTTCACTCCTATAACCTATCATGTTCCCATTCCTTTCATCTCTCCCCATTTGAATTTACAACATACACCTAGGCCCTTGACCATTCCCCATGACCTCTCAACTATTAGGCATGCCCACTTGAACTTACAATATCCTCTTAGGTCCTTGACCATCCCTCATCCCCTATAGACTATTAACCATATCCACTTGAACTTACAACATCCTTCTAGGACCTTGACCCTTCTCCATCCTTGTATATCCCAAAAATTCATAAAAATTTAAAAATTTTCAAGTGACATAAAATGTCTAAAGTCACAACTAAGTACCTGCTAATTGTTACCGAAAAATGAAACAGTTTATAATATAACATGGGATCACTTCTTTATAAGAACCTGTAAACTAAAAGGTGTAATCTTAAAAACTTGTGTTAGTGCTATCAATGACTTTGGAAGCTGTAATTCTATTAGAATTAGAAAAGGACTTGCATTTTGTTGCTGCTAGATATACTAATGTTTATCTTTTGTCAAGTAGGGAAAAATTCTTGTGTGTGATCTGGGCTTACTTAGCTTTCAACTAACTCAAATGGACTTCTAGTTCCTTACAGGTTTAGCAGGTAAACGTATGATCCAGTAGGGTGTTATTTAAATTCAACTCGAGAAGCTACTTCCCTAGCATGATTAAGATGCTAGTCTTATAAAATGTTTTAATATGTTGTTTGTCTTCCAGGAGGTAATGTTACTATTTTTCTGTCGTTACAAATCCATAGTTTTTATTTATAACTAACTCCATGATGATGTTTACCAACTACATAAACATGGGTTAAAACTTTGCAAGAACAAGTACTATCAAAAGTTCCTCCAATCGACTGAATATTATACTTTAAAAATATAAAGCACAGTGTTATTTTTGTTTACCGTAATGGTTATTTATACTTCTTGTAGAGAGAATATAGCTCACAGTTTGGGCTTAAGTTCACTCCATACTGTTTGGTGTTTCTCACAGCGACCTTCACTTTAGGACTCTATAAACATCCTTCTCTCAAGGAATGATCAAGTTACTTATGCTTTTAATTATAAATTCATGATTAAGTTGTTAGAATTTTATTGGGATTTCTTTAACGTTTTTGGTCTTCAGTTAACCGAACACTCCTTCAAATATAACTCAAGGATAAGTTCCAAGAGTCCATGGCTCTTCTTCTTACTATGCTTAATATTTACACATGTTCTTCTCACTATTTCCATCAAACCTAGCTAAGAAACATAACTATCCACTTGATTTATTATCAAAGAAAAACTCTAGAATAAACATAAATATGCATGTTATATCCTATAGTTGATTTCCTAAGTATCAATACACCATGGTAATATCAAATTATGGGCAATCATATAATGTATAGCTTATAATGATCGTTAGTTTGATTGATTAAATCATTTTGTTGCAGCGCTGACTATGGAACTCTACCCACACTAGAGGAAATAATTAGAAGGACACATGGGATGGTTTTATCGACACAAGGGTTGAGTTATAACTCCAAAGCCCTACTCATTTGTTTTGTAGAGTGAGGGTTCCTCTGTCTTGTTGGCCAAGCTGAGAGCTCGTGGCCATTGGAGACCTATAACCACCTTCAAGTTTTGACAACTTGCTTCCATATTCAAATGCTGTGACTGTCTTGAGAGAGGTCATGAGTGGTTTTTGATCTTTAAAGGTTGATTTGGTTTATAGTGAGTGTAGATACTGGTTTTTCTTCAGGATGCAAGGACCGTGTTTGTATTGAGCTTGCAAATTGATTTACAGAGCTCAAACATGTTTACTTCTTCATCCGGTTGAGTTGATTTTCTCATTTTCCTTTGCAGTGGTGACTTAATGTCTTCTTGTCTTCTATCATGGTGCCAACATGATCTATGGTGGCTATTTTACCTCAGCTTCATCCTGAAAATTTAACAGGTAAAGACTTACACTCGTTTCGCTTAGGTTAATTTTCATAAAAGGGTTTCACAAATTAAAAAAAAAGGCTTGTAATGATAATATGGTTTGTAAACTTGCAGGTCCTTCTCCCAACTCTATAGGTGGAAACGAGCTTACTCCTTCAATGTTCCACTAGAGCATACATTTGGTAAGCCCCGATTGCAAATGAGGGTTTCTTCTTGCAAATTATTGTGGTGGTTGGAAGTTAGGTTCTTTGTAGTTGAAAAAGGCATGGCCTCGGTTTACCTGCTTGATTGTTGTTTCTTGCTTGCTTGTTTCTGTATGAGTTTCAAAACCCTTAGAGGGTATTTTTATGCAGGGAGGACAAAGGCTATAGTAGCTGTAATAAAATAGTTTTAATTCTAATCCTTTTTTACCTGAACAATGTAAACTTATTTTACTTCTTTGATAAAGCTCAACTCTAAGCCTTACGAGGCTGTCAACCTCTGTCTGATTAATTTTTAGTTTTTAAAGAATAGATTTTAAAGGAAGAGGAGGACTGTTAACAAGTCGAGACATGTAACCTGATAAGGGTTTTTACACAACATTAATGAGTTGTTACTGTTCAATATATAATATTTTGCTTTAGCTAATATTTGGACAGGCCTAAGTCTTAACCTGTAATTCTAAAGGCAATAAGTTGTTTCTTCTTATTTGATTTTGTTTTTAATAAATGGTTATAGTATTATTTTAATTATTATCATGTAATTGAAATGATTTACAATGTAATGTATTCATGGAATTTTTTACTATGTTAAGAGTACTGTTATTACTCTGTTTTGGCTCATAAGGGTTAATTTTTAAGTATACCCTACAGTTCGGTGAAAGAATAAATCTTACATGGAAAATTCTTAGCTCCGTTTTATTATTTTTCCTTCAATGATTTTTACAGTTGTTATAATACTTATAAAGGAATATTTAGGGTAAATACTGTAAGCTTGAGAATATTATTAAGTTTATCTTTCAATAACCTAGGTAGTGTCCTTGAGGTTACAGTAGAAACTTTTGTTTTAATACCAAGACAAATATTGTCTTGGAATAAATTATTATAAGAATTTATTGAAATCTATCTAAATCTAAACCCTAAGTGGTAGTCTGTTTATTATTCCTATGTTTATTTGTTAAACTGTATCTATTGTGTTTATAGAGAATAATAGTATTAAGTTCTATATGTAGTATGATTACTAAATATCTTTAAATACCTATGTTCAGTTCTTGTCTGAAGTAAATACAGTCAAAAGATAAAGTGTTTACTGTTTCTTTACAGAATAAATCATAAGCAAACTATAGCAGAATTTAGTTACTTTTTTCATTCAGGTTAAATGAAAATCATCATATATACCTAAGCACCCAGTTCTACTAGAGTATTGTCGAAGCCAGGTGTGGAGAAATACAGTATGGAATTCTATTTCTATTTATTTCTCATTTAGCATATTTACTATTATTTCTAACATAATCTGCCAATTACTAAGTCCATCAATACATAGTTTTTTTGTTTTCATAAACCCTAATTAAATACTAACATGCTTGTATTTGAAAACTAGTAAACATTTTACTAAAAACAGCAAACAAATATAATAACATGAAATAAATAGAACTTGTCAATATTGAGGTGACAACAACTTAAGGAGGTTGTTCCTCCCAACCAACTCTTGGAGAAAGCTTAGACTGCACTTCCTTAGGACCCCCGAGCCTATTTCCTGGTCCTTCTGGTAGAGTACTGGGTGAAGGATGTGTCCTTAAGACCTTCTTTCACTTGAATGGTCAAATTACCTCAGTAATCCAAACCTACTCATAGCAGTAAAAACTTTAGCCTAATAGCTGCATAAGTTCAGTCTCAACAGTTAACCCCTCAAACTCACTTCAGTAATCCCCTCCATCGAATTTCTCATGAGAAATTCATTCACCTTGAATGATCACTTCTCAGAAATGAGCAGCCTCAGTTGTCTTTAATGGGAAATTTTATACAAATGCCTAGGTCTTCTGGGTCAGTTTTTCACTTAATGAGCCACTTGCTCATTAGAGGAATTTTGGGGTCTAAAATGGGCCTCCTAAGGAAAATAATAAAATAATAGTTAAAATAATAAAATAATAGTTTAAAATATAAAATAATATTGATTAATTTTGGAGGAAAAAAGACAAAAACTACTTTTTGTGTTCGTATTTTCGACATATCTCCCTGTGTTTTTACTCAAATTTTGATTGGGAGAGCTCATTGGATGCATAATTTGATTTTGCATCCAACGAGTACCGACACTACATACTTTTGATGAACCCCTCTCCCCCCAAAAAAAGAAATACCTGAAAAAACGTGATGATGATGTCATCATCACGTTTTTTCAGGTATTTCTTGTTTTTGTGGGAGCGGGGTCCATCAAAAGTATGTAGTGTGGGTACTCGTTGGATGCGAAATCAAATTCTGCATCCAATGAGCTCTCCCGATCGAAATTTGAGTAAAAACACAGGGAGATATGTCGAAAATACGAACAAAAAAAGTAGTTTTTTTAATGACAAATATGTCAATTCAACCATTATGGTTGACTTATTTTATTGAAATTCTATTGGTTCTTGAATTCCAACTCACAAAAAATTATTTTGGCATGTTTTCTTATAAGGCCCATTTTAGACCCCAAATTTCCTCTAATGCCAATTCCACTTTCTTGGGGAATCATGACCACAAATATAGGGAGTTGCCACCTGCAACAGTTGAAAGTAGTTTGAGGATGCTGCCACTTGTCAGAGTACTTTCCACCCAGTATCCTCCACCAAGTGACTAGTTAACACTCTTTTAACAGCTTCCCTAAGCTGTTGTCTCATCATTTATTTATTTATAAATAAAATATTCTGAATTACATTAAAATTATTCTTGACCCCACTTGGTCATCAATTACAAACTTAGCATAAAATATAACACAATGTTCCTCAAGTAATGTTAAATTGCTTTTTCCAATTGGGGCATGTGACATACACACCTGCTTAATTTATAACATCATCCTCGATGTTATTTATTCATCATCCTAAGAGTTCCCATGAAGTAGAATTGGATATACATCCCACATATGACTTTCCAATTCCCAGGTGGCTTCTTCTAGACTAAGGTGCTTCTATTGCACCTTCACCTGACCAATGGTGCGATTCTGAAGCGAGATCTCCCTCTGTTCGAGGATACAATCCAGTTCCACTAGAAAATCTCCTTTGGGTTCCACCTACACAACATTCCAATTAATAACATGAGTAGCATCATGTATATATTTTTTTAATACAGAAATGTGAAAAACATTGTGAACTCTTAGATTTGGTGGTAGAGCTAACTGGTATGCCACATGTCCTATCCTGGATAGTATTTCAAAAGGACCACAATATCGAGGTGCTATATTAGCACAGCTACCTAGCCTCATAGAACTCTTTTTGGGTCTCACCTTAGTAAAAACATGTTCGCCAACCTGGAACTCCTTTGGAGTTCGTTTAAGGTCTGCTTGAATTTTTTGTCGATCTTGCGCAATTCTCAAATTATCTTGTACCTATTTTACAATTAATTCCATTTCTTTCAATTATTCAAGTCTTAATACTAACCTGTCGACTGGATTACTCCAAGAGATGGGAGTATTGCATTTCCTTCCATACATAATTTCAAAAGGACTATATCTAGCTGAAGCTTGATAATGATTATTGTAAGCAAATTCTACCAGGTGTAAATAATCTTCCCATTTACCTAGCTTCTCCTTTACATACATTCTGAGTAGATCCTCCAATACCTTATTTACTCTTTCATTATTTCCATCAGTTTGAGGATAGAAAGAGGTACTAAAGTTTAATGTTGTATTTAATCCTTTAAACAAAGATTTCCAAAAATTAACTGTAATTTTAGGTTCTTGGTCTCAAATTATCACCTTTGGTATTCCATGCAACCAAAAAATTTGTTTTAATAAAATATCAACAATATCTACAACTTTATAAGTAGTTTTTACAGGTATAAAATGGACTGCTTTACTCAATTTGTCAACCACTACTATTATTGAGTCATTTAAGTTCTGATTTCTAAGTAATCCTGTAACAAAATCAAGGCTAATTATCTCCCATTTCTAGCTAGGAATAGGCAATGGCTGAAGTAGCCTAGTTGGATGCTGATGTTCAGTTTTTACTTGTTGACATTCGAAGCATCTAGCAATATATTCTTCCAGTTCATTTTTTATGTTTGGCCATAAATAAACCTTTCTTAGCATGGTTATAGTTTTCTGATAACCCAGATGCCCTGAATAAGGAGTTTTATGAATTTCGTTTAAAATTAACAGCTTAATCTTAGGTACATTAGGTATGTATAATCTATCTTTATATAGTAATAATCCTTTTTCATTCAAGCTATACGTTGTACTTAGAATTTCTATTAAATTTTCTTTTACTATTGCTCGTAATTTTCGGTAATTTTCATCTTGTTCTATTACAGCTTTAAGTTTTTCTTCTAAGTCTATTTTATAAGTGCTAATGGCTGCTATAAAATTCAGCTTTGCATTTCTACTTAATACATTAGCAACCTTATTATCCTATCCTTTGATGTGTTTAATTTCAAAATCGTATTCACCTAGAAAAGTTAGCCACCTAGTTTGCCTAGCATTCAAGTTAGGTTGATCTAACAAGTATTTCAATGATTTATTATCTATAATTAGTATAAACTTCCTTCCAATTAAATGATGGCACCACATCTTTAAGGCATGTATGACAGCAGCTAATTCTAAGTCACAGGTCGCATAATTTTTCTCATGAATCTTATGCTTCCTAGACTCATAAGCAATGATGTGTCCTTCCTGAGTTAATACTGCACCTAAACCGTCATTGCATGCGTCAGTACATACTATGAAATCTTTATTAGGGTCAGTAATTATTAGAATTGGTGTGGTGGTTAATAATGTTTTTAACTTTTTAAAATTGTCTTCACACTTCTGATTCCAATCGAATTTCTTCCCCTTTTTTTGCAAAGAGGTTATAGGATTTGCAATTCTTGAAAACCCTTCGATGAATCGATGGTAATAACCAGTAATCCCCATGAATGATCGGACGTCAATTACATCTTTTGGGACTAGCCAATCTTCAATTGCTTTTATCTTTTTAGGGTCAACAGAAATTATTTCTTTAGTCACCACATGACCTAAATACTGGATTTTATCTTTAAAGAAGTTACATTTACTAAATTTTGGAAAAAGTTGATGCTCTTTTAACTCTTTCAAAACAAATTTTAAGTGTTCTTTATGTTCCTCTTTAGATTTTGAGTAAATTAAGATGTCATTAATAAATACAACCACAAATTTATCCAGATATTTGTGCATTACATTATTCATCAGACATATAAAAGCAACTCGAGCATTAGTAATCCTGAAGGGCATAACGACAAACTCGTAATGTCCATATTGAGTTGTAAAGGTTGTTTTAAAGATGTCTTCATCTTTGATTTGGACCTGGTGGTATCCATACTGTAAATCAATTTTTGAAAACACCGTGGCTCCACGTAGCTAATCAAACAGATCATTTATGTGAGGTAATGGGTATCTGTTCTTCATAGTCATTTTATTTAATTGACAATAATCTATACATAGTCTTAGAGTTTCATCCTTCTTCTTAACAAAGATGACAGGTGCCCCCCACGGAGACACACTGGGTCTAATGTAATTCTTATCAATAAGTTCTTTTAACTATGACTTAATTTCATTTAATAATAGTATATTCATCCAATAAGGGCTTTTGAGTTGGGCACTGCACCAAGTACCGGCTCAATAGTAAAATCTTATTCCCATTTCGGAGGAAGTACTGAATTTCTTTCAGAAATACATATGAATATTTCCTTAGAATCGAAATATCTTCCAATTTTAATTTATCTAAATTGTTAAGGTTTTCTTCTTGGATTATTGTTACTGCATAAGCCTTACAACCTTTCCTAATAACTCTCTTAAGTTGCAAAGCAGAAATCTTCCTTATGGTTGTTTTCCTAGGGATTCCCCTTACATTTATTAACTTTCCATCATTATTTATGCAAGTAAAGTTTTTATCAAAGCAATTCAAGACCACCCTATGCTTCTCTAACCAATCCATACCAATTAACATATCATATGAACGTAAAGGTATCACATTAAGCTTAACAAAAGTTTCAAACTAATCCATAGTTACTGCACAATTCTTAGAAAAGCTAATTACTTTTCTCTTTGCACCAGTAGCTAGCTGAACTAACCAAGAACTTGCAAACGTTTCAACTGGAAGCTTACACTTTTCTACTAAATTAGGAGAAATATAGCTTGAACTGGCTCCTAGATCAATTAAAATAGATATAGGCATTTTATTTATCTTACCTTTTACTTCAACCATGGAAGTTTGACAATCTACTTTCCGGTTCTCTAATGTTGCATTGATCTTGGGCATTGTCCTCCCTAGATCACCAACAGTCATCTCCTCTTGTATTGTGTGTATGTTGCTAATGGTATTCTTTTGATTGGGTCAACTGATGCATAATGCGGACCATTGCATTCCCAACACTTTATGGGTTCATTTCGTTCAAAGTTATTTCTATAGTTACTGTGGTTGTTAGAATATTCTTTATTCCTTTGATTATTCAGATTGGTTTGTGAATTAATTTTGTTCCCTTGGAAATTCTTACTAGGAAAATTTATGGTGTTATTATGCTTAGAATTTCGATTAGGCAGAAACTCTTTCTTTTTATGTTCAAATTTATTATTCTTTTTAGCCTTCCAATTGGCCCTGCTCTCATTTTTATGATTATGTCAATAACATAAAAAAAAAATTCTCATTGCTTCTTCTAATGTTTTTGGATTTTCATACTCAATTCTATCCTTTATATGATAAGGTAAACAACTGAGAAATCGTTGTACCTTAGGTTTCTCGTCCACAATATATGGCACATACCTGAGCAGACTTAGAAAATTACTATTTAGTTCTTTCATATTCATTGTACCCAGTTTTAGCTCGTAGAATTCCTTAGCCCTTTCCTCATAGTACTGTTCAGATAAAAATTTATTCCTGAAATATTTCTTAAATGTACTCCAATTTATGTTTTTCTCCCTTATACCTTTTACTCTTTTTAAGTCCTGCCACCATGTATCAGCTTTTCCCGTAAGATTATAAATAGCCATCTTGGCCTTAAGTTGATTAGAGTAGTTATAAATTTGGAAGGATTTCTTCATCCTGGACATCGAGGATTCTGCTTCTTCCCCCTTCTCAGTTTCTCCATTAAAGGTTGGTGGCTTGATCTTCTTGAATTCCCCAGATATTTCTTCATACGGTTTAAACTTTCTCTTCCTATTATGGTGATTATCTTCACTACTATCACTAGTATAATGAAAGTTTTGTTTATGTAAATCACCATATACTTCAAAAGATGAGCTACTTTCATTTTTAACTTGTTTATTCTTTTTATGTTTATGCTAATAACCTATATATTCATACTTAGTACTTTTACTTTTTCCCTCAGTATGGAATCTTTTCATTAAAATATGATTTAGATCCCCCTGATCTCTCAGAATCCTCTCATTTTCTTTCTTAAACAATTCCATCTCTATTTTTAATTCTTTAACTATTTGTAGTAGTTCGAAAGAATTTAGTTATCTCTTCTTGTATAGGTTCTTTTTGCAGATTATTCCGTTCAGTGTATGGAGATTCCTCATCCACATATTCTTCCAATCTATCCATACCTGTCATTAACTCAGAAACAAAATTCTCTAGGTGTATCATTCAAAGAAAACAACATCAGAATATTTATTTAAATTTATTGTTCCACATAAGCAAGTTGAGCTACATTCAGGCCTAGTGTTTGAACCTTGCGCTCTGATACCATATGTAATATCCCAAAAATTCGTAAAAATTTAAAATTTTTCAAGTGACATAAAACATCTCATTAGAGTAAATTTCAATTTAAAATGGGCCTCCCAAAAATCATACAAATTCCTTATCATCATGTATTAACCAAACAAAATGCTTTAAAATTCAAAAGGGAGCACCTCTTAAACAATTTTTTAATATAAATTTGGCGATAGGTATCATAAAAAAACTACTTTTTTGTTCGTATTTTCGACATATCTCCCTGTGTTTTTACTCAAATTTCGATCAAGAGAGCTTGTTGGATGCGGAATTAATATCCCAATCCAACAAGTACCCACTTGGCATACTTTTGATGGGCCTCGCTACACCAAAAACAAGAAATACCTAAAAAACATGATGATGACATCATCATCACATTTTTCCGGGTATTTCTTGTTTTTGGTGTAGCAGGGCCCGTCAAAAGTATGCCGAGTGGGTACTTGTTAGATGCGGAATTTAATTCCGCATCCAACGAGCTCCCTTGATCAAAATTTGAGGAAAAGAATAGGTAGGTATGTTNTCTTCCTCCAAAATTAATAAATATTATTTTATTATTTTAACTATTATTTTATTAATTTTCCTTAGGAGGCCCATTTTGAGTTGAAATTTTCTCTAATGAAAGTTGCAGCTACCTATTAATGGTTAGAAGAAAATGAAACAGTTTATAAAAGAACATGGGATCGCTTTTTTATAAGAACCCTTAAACTAAAAGGTGTAATCTTAAAAACTCTTGTTAGTGCTATCAATGACTTTAGCAGCTGTAATTCTATCAAATTTAGAAAAGTACTTGCATTTTCCTGCTGCTAGAGATATTGATGTTTATCTTTTATCAAGTAGGGAAGAATTCTTGTGTGTGATTGGGGCTTACTTAGCTTTCAGCTAACTCAAATGGACTGTTGGTTCCTTATAGGTTTAGCAAGTAAGCATATGATCTAGTAGGGTGTTATTTAAATTCAAGTTGAGAAGATACTTCCCTAGCATGATTAAGATCCTAGTCTTAGAAAATGTTTTAATATGTTGCTTGTCTTCAAGGAGGTAATGTTAATCTTTTTCTGTCGTTACAAATCCATAGTTTGTATTTATAACTAACTCCATAATGACGTTTACCAACTACATAAACATGGGTTAAAACTTTGCAAGAACAAGTACTATCAAAAGTTCGTCCAATCGACTGAATATTATACTTTAAAAATATAAAGCACACTGTTATTTTTGTTTATCGTAATGGTTATTTATAATTATTGTAGAGAGAATATAGCTCACAGTTTGGGCTTAAGTTCACTCCATACTATTTGGTGTTTCTTGCAGCTACCTTCACTTCAGGACTCTATAAACATCCTTCTCTCAAAGAAAGATCAAGTTACTTATGCTTTTAATTATAAATTCATCATTAAGTTGTTAGAATTTTATTGGTATTTCTTTAACGTTTCTCGTCTTCAGTTAACCGAACACTCCTTCAAATATAACTCAAGGATAGGTTCCGAGAGTCCATGGCTCTTCTTCTTACTATGGTTATAAGTTACACATGTTGTTCTCACTATTTCCATCAAACCTAGCTAAGAAACATAGCTCTCCACTTGATTTATTATCAAAGAAAAACTCTAGAATAAACATAAATATGCATGTTATATCCTATAGTCGATTTCCTAAGTATAAATACACCATGGTAATATCAAATTATGGGAAATCATATAATGTATAGTTTATAATGATCGTTAGTTTGATTGTAAATCATTTTGTTGCAGTGCTGACTATGGAACTCTACCCATGCTGGAGGAAATAATTAGAAGGACACGTGGGATGGTTTTATCCACACAAGGGTTGACTTATAACTCCAAAACCCTAATCATTTATTTTGTAGAGCGAGGGTTCCTTTGTCTTGTTGGCCGAGCTGAGAGCTCACAGCCATTGGAGACCTATAACCACCTTCAAGTTTTGACAACTTGCTTCCATATTCAAATGTTGTGACTGCCTTGAGAGATGTCATGAGTGGTTTTTGGTATTTTAAGGTTGATGTGGTTTATAGTAAGTGTAGATATTGGTTTTTATTCAGGACTCAAGGACTGTGTTTGTATTGATCCTGGAAACTGATTGACAGAGCTCGAACAGGTATACTTCTTCATCCGGTTGAGTTTATTTTCTTGTTTTCCTTTGCAGTGGTGACTTGGTGTCTTCTTGTCTTTTGGAATGGTGCCAACACGATTTACGGTGGCTGTTTTACCTTAGCTTCATCCCAAAACTTTAACAGGTAAAGACTTACACTCATTTAATTTTTAGGTTAATTTTTATAAAAGGGTTTCACAAATTTAAAAAAAAGACTTGTAATGATAATATGGTTTGTAAACTTATAGGTCCTTCTCCTAACTCTATAGGTGGAAACAAGCTTACTCCTTCAACGTTCCACTAGAGCATACATTTGGTAAGCCCCGGTTGCGAACGAGGGTTTCTTCCTGCAATTTGTTGTGGTGGTTGGAAGTTATGTTCTTTGCAGTTGAAAAAGGCACGGCCTCAGTTTACTTGCTAGCTTGTTGTTTCTTACTTGCTTATTTCTGTATGAGTTTCAAAACCCTTAGAGGGTATTTTTATGCACGAAAGATGAAGGCTACAGTAGGCGTGATAAAATAGTTTTAAGTCTAAGCCTTTACAACTTGAACAATGTAAACTTCTTTTACTTCTTTGATAGAGCTCAGCTCTAAGCCCTACGAGGTCGTCGGCCTCTGTTTGGTTAATTTTTAGTTTTTAAAAAATAGATTTTAAAGGAAGAGGAGGACTGTTAACCAGTTGAGACATGTAACATGATAAGGGTTTTTACCCAGCATTAATGAGTTGTTACTGTTCAATATATAATATTTTATTTTAGCTCAGATTTGGATAGGCCTGAGTCTTAACCTGTAATTCTAAAGGCACTAAGCCATTTCTTCCTATTTGATTTTGTTTTTAATAAATGGTTATAGTATTATTTTAATTATTATCATGTAACTGAAATGATTTACAGTGCAATGTATTCATGGGAATTTTTACTGTGTTAAGAGTACTATTATTACTCTGTTTTGGCTCATAAGGGTTAATTTTTAAGTATACCCTACAGTTCGGTGAAAGAATAAGTCTTACATGGAAAATTCTTAGCTCTGTTTTACTATTTTTCCTTCAATGATTTTTACACTTGTTATAATTCTTATAAAGGAATATTTAGGGTAAATACTGTAAGCTTGAGGATAGGATTAAGTTTATCTTTCAATAACCTAGGTAGTGGCCTTGAGGTTACAGTAGAAACTTCTGTTTTAATACCAAGACAAATATGTCTCGAAATAACTTATTATAAGAATTTATTGAAATCTATCTAAATCTAAACCCTAAGTGATAGTCTGTTTATTATTCCTATGTTTATTTGTTAATCTGTATCTATTGTGTTTATAAAGAATAATAGTATTAAAATAGTTCTATATGTAGTATGATTACTAAATATCTTTAAATACCTATGTTCAGTTCTTGTATGAAGTAAATACATTCAAAAGATAAAGTGTTTACTGTTTCTTTACAGAATAAATCATAAGCAAACTAGAGCAAAATTTAGTTACATGTTTCATTCAGGTTAAATGAAAATCATCATATCTACCTAAACACCCAGCTGTACTAGAGTACTTCCTAATCCAGGTGTGGAAAAATACAGTATGAAATTCTATTTCTAATTATTTCTCATTTAGCATATTTACTACTATTTCTAACATAATCTGCCAATTACTAAGTCCATCAATACACAGTTTGTTTTCATAAACCCTAATTAGATACTAACATGCCTGTATTTGAAAACTAGTAAACATTTTATAGAAAACAGTAAACAAATATAATAACATGAAATAAATAGAACCTGTCAATAATGAGGTGACAACAGCTTAAGGATGTTGTTCCTCCCAACCAACTCCAGAGAAATATTAGATTGCACTTCCTCAGGACCCCCGAGCCTATTTCATGGTCCTCCTGGTAGAGTATTGGGTGAAGGATGTGTCCTTAAGACCTGCTATCACTTGAATGGTCAAATTACCTCAGTAATCCAAACCTGCTAACAGCAGTAAAAACTTCATCCTAATAGATGCATAAGTTCAGTCTTAGCAGTTAACCCCTCAAACTCACTTCAGTAATCCCCTCCATTGAATTTCTCATGAGCAATTCATTCACCCTGAATGATCACTTCTCAGAAATGAGCAACCTTAGCTGTCTTCAATGGGAAATTTGATACAAATGTCTAGGTCTTCTGGGTCAGTTTTTCACTTAATGAGCCACTTGATCCAATTCTAATTTCTTGGGGAATCATGACCACAAATATAGGGAGTTTCCACCTGCAACAATTGGAAGTAGTTTGAGGATGTTGCCACTTGTCAGTGTACTCTCCACCTAGTCTCCTCCACAA
>LPNX010294805.1:286360-320512 GCA_001517045.1 Pseudotsuga menziesii | reverse complement strand
TTATTTATTTATAAATAAAATATTCTGAATTACATTAAAATTATTCTTGACCCCACTTGGTCATCAATTACAAACTTAGCATAAAATATAACACAATGTTCCTCAAATAACATTAAATTGTTTTTGCAAACTGGGCATGTGACAATCCCCACTTGAACTTACAACATCCTCCTAGGCCCTTGACCCTTCCCCACCTTTTCTCAACAATTAACCATCCCCACTTGAAATTCCAACATTCTTCTAGGCCCTTGACCCTTCCCAACTCCCTCTTAACCTTGGACCTTGACCCTTCCCCATCCCCTCTCAACAACTAACCATCCCCACTTGAATTTCCAACATCCACCCAGTCCCTTGACCCTTCCACACCCCCTTTCATATACATTTGATGTCTTCCATATTACACAAGCATTTTTTCTCTACATAATGTGCACATGTTATAGAACTACTTAACGTGCATGTGTTTTGCAATTTTATAACACACATGCATTCTCCAATTCTATAAGGGAGGGAAATGTAATTTGAATTTAAACATAATACATTCTCCTTTTGTAGTTCCTAAACCGTGTCTATTCACTTGCTCGCATGTCACCATGTAATATCCTGAATTTTGACCTTAACTATAATGGGCATGAGTCCCATTTCCCATCAGTTACTTTGATTTTTATTTTTGTATATTGAGAGTAAGGCCCCACTGCACATGATTTATGTTGATTAGTTAGACATATTGGGTGTAATCCAATGCATATGTTTTATTATCTTGTATATGATAATATGTTGGGCATGGACCCTGATGGAAAAACATTATTATCATAGTACGATGTACTGGATGTATTATGTGATTTACCTTAATGCATATACTGATATGATTATTGTGAACAAATGTGCAGGATACTAAATGTATGATTGAGTTCTATAATGTGTTGGGCATAAACCCTGAAGTACATGAGTGATGAGATATTGTCTTGAGCGCAAGCTTTGGAACACGTGAGTTATGAGATCTTATGTTGAGCATAAGCTTTGGAGCACATGAGTTATGATATTTTTTGTTGAGCATAAGCTTAGGAGTAGATGGGTTATACAAATTGGAAGTGTTGGGCATAATCCCTGGAGGATTCCAAATTGATGTTGAGCATAAGCTCTGGAGCATCGGATCCTTGGCCATTGTATCCCTAGGTGTATTATACAAGTACATCCTAACATTAGTGTTGAGAGAGAGGATCTAGAATTGCACTAAGTGTAACTCCCAATTATTAGCATTGATCTTGGGCTCTGAATAGTGCTAGGAGTGACTGAGATTAAGCGTGTTGAGTGAGAGCAAAACTGAATAGCACTGACCCTTATCTTACTTATTTTGATTTTATTAAACGAAATTTGTGGATCTACTTCTCATCAAGTACCAGAAGAACTACCACAATATACAAGGTAATCCAACATGCAAGGAGGATCTAGAGATGCCTAACTTAGTTGACCAACCCTACCTAAGTCCTTGATAAAATAAATAGTATAAGCTAAGGAAAGAATCAAATGAATGGGATCGTGTTATATGATGCATAAATAAATATTAAAGATAATATATATACTTTATATATATTATGAATAAGAGATTAATTATATATATAAATATAAAGAAATAAGGATCAATAAAATAATACATAAAGAGTATGTGTATTTATTATTTACTAAAATGATTAAGTAAATATTTAATTCTAATGTCAAATTAGGAACTAGTAAAAACTTCCTAAGTGAAAAAAATAATTATTAAATTAACATAAATCAATTAAATATTTTTTCAAGAAAATAATGGATTCTTGATCTAACTGAAGTTTTAAAAACAATTTCCCTTTCCTAAGCATTGTCTATAAAGACCCAAGCCATGAGAGGCTTGGGGGATCTAATCATTATTCCAAAATCATTTTGGAGAACTTTAGCAAAAGAAAACATTCTTATATAGAAATTGATATTCCAAATAAGAGCATCCTTAGCCTTAGAAGTTCTAGATCACTTGGGGGATCCAAATTAGAACCAAGAACGGCTCTGGTCCATGGTTGGGAGGAACGTGGTAGTTCCATTGTTACCTGGTTACCAAATCTAAGGTCAAAGATAGCTAGTTTTTATTAATTATGTATGTTTAAGTGTGGAGGGTTCATAGCCATTAAAACAAACTAAATATTTGCAGGTATGAGGTTTCTACATCTACCAGTATATTAATTATGTTTACAAGTTATATTTATAATATTTATTCTCTAGATTAAATATCTGCAATTTTTACTTTCCAATTGTTTACATGCTTCAGGTTGTTTTATTGTTTAAAGTGAAACTCAAATTTTAAATTCTTTGATAGAATTCTAGCGTTAAACAACTATTATATTTATATTTAATTAGTTCATAAGTTTATGTTAGAATTTGTAATCTAGATTCAAACCCTATATTGTAGTTAAACTTAAACTACATCTTTAGTTACAAGCTAGGTCACATTTTAAAAATAAACCAGTAAAAAAATTAACTAAGAAAACCTAATGTTAAATAAACATAGTTTATTATTTAAACTAATCATTATTTAAGCTCTACTCAAAACATTAAAATGAGTATAAACAACAAATTAAAAACATATTCATAAAACATTCACTCCAGGGATCAAATCCCTTAAAACCCAAAACTCAAACCCTTAAGCTAAAACAAAATGCTGGGAAATTCCATATTGCCAGCAAATGAAACCGTTTAAATACATAAAACTCATCTATGATTTAAAACCAAAATTTATAAACATCATACACCTACCCAACAATCGAATCCGGTTAAGGATTGGCTATCTGCCATATCTTTTCCAAACAAAATCTATAAAAATACAATAACAAATAGAACCATGAACCAAGTTTCAATATATTACGCTCCAATTAAACGAGCAATGATTGATTTAAAGAATAAAATAAATGAATTCCACATAAAACATATCATTAAACTATATGTTAAACATATAAACCCATTTACAACACTTAGATAATAACCATAGTATTAATTAAAATGTTAAAACCCAACCTAACAATCAATCTAGGATCGAATCACATAGAGCGAGTTGGGAGCAACAAATACAGTTAAACCAAATAAATAGTCATATAAGACTCCATATTGATTTCTTTAAATAAGTTAAAAACTTAAGCATGTACATTTAACAACCAACATTTAAAACCAACGCACAGGCTACATTATTCATGCAGTGCTTGGGACAAGGCATTATGGCTACCCGTGAAACAAAAAATTCATCATATCTAAACATACAGACAGATCTAGGCTCTTTCAAATTAAAATCAAATCATTTAATAAATAGAGCATCCGCATTATAAATGATGACTCATTCAAACTACTAGCAGCAAGGGTTAAACACTGATGAATTTCCATAGACAAGTAACAATAATAAATTATTGGCATCACAGTGCCATTGCAACACAATGGCATGGATAACATTTATAAACACATCCATTAAAACCACATGACTCATAATAAACAAAGAAACAAAAAGTCAAACTGTAATAAACCAAACTCCATTTATAGAGATAACAGTGAATCAAAAATCGCAGAGCTCGTAGCTTAAACCAAAACATAGAGTCGAGTCATTTTAATCCAAAATTTACCACCCTGTTTATACATTACAGATCCCTACAAGTATTATTTACATAGTCACATCAAATTCCTAAACAGGTTGAAAGAACCCCAAACCCAAACCTACAGTGAACAACTTAAACTAATCTTCTCAATCAACATTCCCCAGACCCATGATCGAAACTCTGTAGCAGCATAATAGATTAAAAATTGGGTAAAGGCCCTTGCTCTACATGGGATTACCCTGATGGTTGCACAGTCAACCAAATCCATCCCTTTAAAGTCGAGCACCCACACTGCCCAAACCTGCAAACAACGAACCCAAGCAGACTATGACAAGTATGCAGAAAACTATAAAACCAAACGAAGGTTAAAGAGTGAAACCATACAGAGAAATGGAATACCTGTCAACGTTCTTGTGGAAAACACTATAAGCTCGACATGGTATGCGAAAATCCCATTTGGAGCATGAAACCTCCCTCCAACACCAAATAGAGAACCAAATGAATGACAAATGAAACCCTAGCGCAAGGAACAAGGCTTGAAGCCTGCACATCATGTGAAGCATTGGATGCATCAACCTGGCCACCACCCTTTTCCAAATCAAAACCCGCAAGCCTATAGTTTGGCTTCAAACCATTGCCATTGAAATTGTTAAACCCTTCCATAGTTATGAATGTTGTATATATGCTATAGTTATAATCCTTTTCATAGTTTTGATTACATATGTATGAAATAGCATAAACCCTCCATTATCGTATAGGTTTAAAGGTTTTACAACCAAAGTTTTAAACCCTCCATATCATAGCTCAAACATGCACATAGTTTTATCAAAGGTATGAAACCCCTTCACCATAGATTACCAACATACATTTACAATTAGTCTTAGAACCCCATTCTCTTTTAGTTGTAAGTGTAGATTTATTATTTCATAGCGATAACCTTTAGTTCTTAGGTTCAGATAGTTGTAGATGCTAGGACTATGTTATATCATGTTCGCAATCCTAGGTTTATAGATGAAGTACACATGCATTAGTTCACAATGAACTAAGCAATCCCAATAGCATAGGATCCTATACCTTTCTGAGTTAGTCGATAGGAAAAAATCCTGCCACTAGACCTCTTTACATACATAGGTAAGTTAGCCTCTTTGTCGTAATAAGTAAATAACTAGATAAACATAACATGAAAGCAAATCATGAACAACATAACATCAATAGCATCAGTAAACTATACAAACATGTACGTAAACTACAAGTGCATCAAAAAATAGAATAGTGACATGTAAGTATCATCATCATACAGAAAACACACAACAAATAAAACAACAACAGAACTTAGTCTTAGTTCTTTATCCAAGTTTTTATTCCGCAGTAGAATGAAGATGTCCTTAAGATCTTAGCATTTTTATTAGCCTATGATTTTTTTATGGATTTTAGGGAAATTACAAGTGGTATCAGAGCACAGATTCAAACACTAAGATACCTAATGGGCACTACTAAACATTGGCTGAAGAAATAAACATTTCAAAAATATATTTAGAATTTTGTTAGCAACATAAAATTATTTTCTACTAAATGTTTTAATTGCAGGATTAAAGAACAGTTCAAATCATGAATACAAAAGAAGAAAATAGCTGGCAAGGAAATATAAATTTCCAACACAGAAAGAATAACTGGTAGTGGAATTAAATTCCAATCTAATGAAAACCATACATAGTTTGCAAGAAGACTTACAAATATTCAAAGGTGATAATATGAAAGAGAGAAACGAGAAGAAAGCAAACAATGAAGCGTTACTTCAGAGCATGACAGGGGTAAACCCTCATGGAAAACTTACCCATTCAACTAATAGATATAATGAAGGTTATCATCGAAAAAATACCGGCAGTCCAAGGGAAGTGGGAAGGGAAGAGCACACACCCAAGCTTCAAGAAAGGGATTTTCATAGTCTTTCCAATGATAATTCACTTTCTCCTTACAGAAAGAGGTAGAAAAATTATGACAACCTCCAAGGAGAATTTGAAAAGATTAAATCCCCAACCTATGAAGGAGAGATGAATACCAAGGAGAAGGCTGAAGAATGGTTCATAGGTATGAGAAAATACTTCTGATTACACAACTACTCTATTGACATGAAAATACTTCCGATTACTCAGGTAGCCATTTATAATTTAAATGGAAAAGTAGCTAGATGCTAGAGAGACCTAAAGCATAACAAAAAGGACGAAGTGAAAGAAATAATATGGAGTAATTTTCATACAATATTTTAGGAGAAATACATATCTGATAGAGTCTTCAACATGAAGGTGAAATAATTTCATGAGTTAAGGATGGGATCCATGACCATGGAGGCCTTTATCAACAAATTCTTGGATCTTTTACATTGCATTCCTTACATTAAGGACGAAAAGGTGAAGATACAACAGGTTTTGGGTGTCTTCCTCCCAATTTTTGAGAGAGAATTGAGTTGGACATGCCCAAAACCATGGACACTACCTTACACAAATCTAGGTTTTGTTACGAGCATGGAGAAATAAGGTAGTAAAATGTAAACAAAATTTGAAACAGGTCTAGGACCTTCTCGGACAACCGTAAACCTAGTTTTAAACCACTACCTTACAAAAGATAGAACAACCATTTTCTAGCCAACAGAAACTTCAACAAGACATGTGCTAATCCAAATGTGCCTATACCAAATACCAATCGACTAGCATCAAACACAAGAGCCAAGATTGCCCTGCTATAGGTTAGTTGTTGGAAATGCCATGGACCCCATTATGCCAAATATTTTCCAAACAAGACTAGTGGAGTCTTACATAATCTATAGGAAGACCGAAAGGTAGAGGACATGGATAGCACACCGAGGATCTATGCATCACTTTATGGATGAAAAGAATACCATCAAGCCACTATTGTCGAAATAGAAGGTAAGGTTTCAAACACTTCTATTTCAGTTTTTATTGATCTTGGTGCTTTGCCAAAGCTATGTATCACCCAATATAGTTGAAACATGTAAACTAGACAAAGTAAAACATGAGAGACCATGGCTAGTACAATTAGCCATTGGTACAAACTGAAAAGTTTCAGAACTAGTGAGAGACTGTGAGGTAAAGTTGAATGGTTTTCTAGCTAATATAGATTTGAATATCTTACCCTTAGGACAGTACGATGTACTTATCAACATGGACTAGTTGCAACAACACCCTGTAATGCTGGATTGTGTAAACAACTCAATATTGTTCATGGATAGCCAAGGAAATCAGAAAAAGATTCAAGGCATACCCAAGATAGTATCCGTTAGACAGATATGTTCCTTACAAGCAAATAAGTGTATAAGGAAGGGCTACAAAATTTTTGCAGTAAACATACAGGATGTAAAAGCTGAGAGAGAGCAGCACATCGAGTAATTTCCAGTTATCATGGAATTTAAGGATGTATTTCTTGAGGAAATACCAGGATTACCAACAAAATGAGACTTATATTTTTCCATACAACTAACACTAGGGTTGATAGCAACTTCCAAAGTCCCATATCACATGAGTGCACCAGAATTGGTGGATCTCAAGTGGCAGTTACATGAGTTGATTAAGAAGGGTTATATCTGACTAAGTGTGTCCCCTTGGGGAGAACCTATACATTTCATAAAGAATAAGGACAGTACAATGACAATGTGCATTGATTATTGCCAACTTAATAAGATGGCCATCAAGAATCGTTACCCACTCCCTATGATCGATGGCTTGTTCGATCAATTCAGAGGAGAAAATATATTTTCAAATATTGACCTATGGTTTGAATACCATTAGGTACGGATCCATGATGAATATATACATAAAACGACCTTTCAAACGTGATACAACCACTACGAGTTTGTAGTAATGCCTTTTGAGCTAACCAATGCACCAGAAAATTTTATGTGCATGATGAACACTATCTTCAATAAATACCTAGATAAGTTTGTATTGGTCTTTATATATGGCATACTAGTTTACTCAAAGAGTAAATAAGAGCATGAGGAGAATCTCCACATAGTACTACGGGTGTTATGGGAACACCAGATTTATGCTAAGTTTATAAAATGTGATTTTTACAAACCAAAGATATAGTACCTATGTCACATCATTTCCAAGAAGGGGATATTTATTGACCCAGAAAATATTAAAGACATTTTTATCACTTTGAATTACACCCTAGGTTACAGAGGGTAAAACCCAAGGTAAAAATAGAACCACTTTAGGAAAGAAGATCTGGATTCTACCTTTCCATAAAGGGATCTCTCACAAATTTATATCACGTCCAGAATTAAAGATAAAACAAATTCAGATTTAGAAATGGTTGAAACATGGAAAGCACAATTGGGATATAGAGTCACAAATTATAAATGGATTACATAACAGTTTGTAGGTGAATATACATAGAGGAAAGGTAACACTCAGTTACATTCAAATAGTTATTTGTCTGGTGATAAAGAGAGAACATGAACAGTCCATCAACACAAAGCATCTATTGTTGTGAATACCTGAAAACAATAGTCAGAGCATACAAGATGAATTCTCAGATATTATACATGTATTTCGGGCATGAAGAAGACATAATGAAAATATTAACAAGAAGACATGCACAGATGAAAAGAAAGTAACATACTGTAAGCTACGAAGCACACAGGAATCTATGCAACTATTATATTTTTATCAATTAGACAGTATTATCTTAGGATCTTATCTAAGAGAATAATATTCACAAAAATAAATCACAAGAGACAAGAGACACAAATATTTTCCTCAGGGAAACCATAAAGGAGAAAACCCCACAACTTCCTCAGAGACATAATTAGAACCAATGGCAGTAGTAAAACTCAAAGACAGTAAGATGATCTTCGACAGCTATTCTCTCTCTTATCCTAGATCTTTCTCTCTCACTCATGCACTACAACTGAGTGTGAGTGACTATGTGATAAATAGAGAGGATCACTCTCTATTTATACTAGTTTTCGACTTGACAATAACTTACCAAGGCTGACTTCTATATGAGATTCTAATAACCCTAGTGCCCCACAACTGCGGGGACTTTAACTTATGATCAACAAGGAGGGTTAACCTTTATTACTTTACATGACTTGTTTACATTATTGATTCTCCCTATAGGAACATCGAGGACTAATCAAATACAATATATGAAATACATAAGTGAATGCATTCCAAAGTTACAAATACATCAACACTCCCTCTTAACTAGGAAGGTATTCAATTGACACAATTCATCAACACAAGTATTCTTCTCTGGATCAATTATGGATCATCATCAATGCTGGATAATCACTAAATCAACATCGAAATTGGATCATCACTAAAGAATCATCAAAGCTAGATCATCATCAAAGTTAGATCATCACTGGATCATCATCCTCACTGCTTCCACTATCTCAATCAACTGGTGCTATCTCTCATTTTTTCTCGTCATAGGAATTTCTATAGATCCAACTCTTTTTCATGTTGGTTGTAGGCCTAGCCTCCATGTAGGTATTCATCTTCTTTAGCTCTTATATCTGACCCAATCAGAAAGGCCCTCCCAACACTTACATCTGACCATGAGAGGAACACATCCACCACCATGTCAGAAAGGAACACCCAGAACTCACATGCATCGGCATGGTAGGACACACCATATACCATGTGAGGAAAGGCCCAACAATTACATCCATTGGAATTATAGGACACACCATATATAATACAAGGAAAGGCCCATCACTTACATCTACTAGCATACCAGGACACATTATATACTATCTAGAGAAAGGAACAACACTTATATCCGACCCAGTTAGAAAGTTTCAGCACTTATATCTGACCCAGTAAAAAAGGCCCAGCACTTACATCCTCTATCATAATAGGACACACCATCTACTCTCCAAGGGAAGGCTCAACACTTATATCTACTAGCATGGTAGGACACACCATCTACCATCTAGATAAAGGATCTGCACTTACATCCGTCGACATGATAGGACAAACCATCTATCATCCAGGGAAAGGATCTACACTTATATCTAACCATCGAAGGACCCACCTACCACCATGTCAGAAGGAGTCTGCACTTACATATGACCTAGTCACAAAGGATCTGCAGTTATATATGACCATGGGAGGACTTTCCTACCACCATGTCAGAAGGTATCTGCGCTTACATTTGACCCAGTAAAAAAGGGTCTGCACTTATATCTGACCATGGGAGGACCCGACTACCACCATGTCAGAAGGCATCTACACTTACATCTAAACATGGGAGGGCCCACATACCACCATGTCAAAAGGGATTTGTACTTACATCTAAACATGGTATGACTCTCCTGCCACCATGTCAGAAAGGCTCACAGACTCATCACTTCCTCTTGGAAGGAACCTCGATCTAGAGAACACCAAGCTTCTCCCTAAAGTACTCAAACTTCACTCTGTCTAATGGCTTGGTCAACACATCAGCTATCTGCTCATCCGTCACAACATACTGGAGCTTCATTTCTCCTCTGTACACCATATTCCTGATATAGTGATATTTGATCTCGATATGCTTTGACTTGTCATGGAACACTGGGTTCTATGACAACTTCACACAACTCTAGTTGTCGCAATATATACAAGTAGCATCTGACTGGAGATCAAATAAATCAGATAGTAGCTTCCTCAGCCACACTACCTCACAACTAACTGAACAAGCTATGTCATACTTTGCTTCAGTTGTACTCAGTGCCACACAAGAATTCCTCTTGCTAAACCAAGAGATCACACCTAATCCCATACTGAAGCAGCACCCTGAATTGCTCTTCCTATCGATGGCACTTCCTACCAATCTGAATCAACATAACCTTCCAGGTTAATCTTATGATCTGCCTTAGACTTGAGCCCATAATCAACTGTACCCTTTAGGTACCTTATAATGTGCTTTGTAGCAATTAGGTGAACATGTCTTAGATCCATCAGGAACTAACTCAATGTGTTCATAGCAAAGGAAATATATGGTCTCGTATTCTTTGGGTGCATCAAGGACCCAATCATTTGGCGATACATCGTAGCATCAACTGTCTCTAATGAAGCATCACTCAATATCTCTAGTTTCAATGCCATAGGTGTGGCTATGGCCTTGTACTCCATCATCCCGAAACTCTTCAGGATCTCTACCGCATACTTCCCTTGTCCTAGGGAGATTCCATCTGCACACTGCCACACCTCCATGCCTAGAAAGTAGTGCATAATATCCAAGTCCTTCATCTTGAACTTGGAAGAAAGCTTCCTCTTTGTATCAACAATCAACCCATCCACACCTATTACAAACATATCATCTGCATATAGTAGGAGTATCACTGGGTTCCCTTCTTCAACCTTGTAGTAAAGGTTGGAATTTTCTTTACTCTTGGTAAAGTCCAAACTGGATAGGATGCTGTCAATTATGTCGTACCATGTCCTGGGTGCCTATTTCAAACCATACAGGGATTTCTTCAATTTACACACATGAGTCTCCCTGTCATGTGTCTCAAAACTGAGTGGCTACTCCACATACACTTCCTCTTCTACTACACCATTCAAGAAAGCATTCTTGACATCCATCTGGTGTATCTTCCATTTCATCACTGCATCTAGGGAAAGTATTGATATGATGGAAGTGTATCTAGCTACAGGTGCAAAATTTTCTTCATTATCTATTCCTTCTTTCTGGGAGAATCCACGAGCCACAAATATTGCTTTATATTTCTCTATGCTACCATCTGCCGCATTCTTGATCTTCTATATCCACTTGAAAGTCACAATAGACTTCCCCTCTAGTCTAGGGACAACATCCCAGTCATCATTCTGCATGATTGACCAGTACTCCTCGATCATAGCATCCTTCCATTCTTTCTTCTCTGTCGTTTCTTCATAGTTGGAAGGTTCTTTATCAATGATGTCACATAATAGGGCTACATAACCGGAGCAGGACCTGGTTCTTTTGCTCCCTTTGTGCATTTCTTCTAGATTCCCATATCTTTATGCACCTTGGATAGCCTCTTGTACCCATGCAGGTTTCCTCTTGTAAGGATTCTTCTCTTGGGGTGGACCTACAGGTTCCTGGGGTTCTTCTATTTCTCAATCTTCATATCAATTTGCATCATTCATAGTTGTATCTTGATTTTGGGTACTTCTATTTCTTCAGAGTCTTCAATTGGTCTCTTTCTGGATTTGTTGTAAGCTGAGTCTTCATCGAATGTTACATCTCTACTAATGTCGATCTTCTTGAA
This sequence comes from Pseudotsuga menziesii, assembly GCA_001517045.1. Taxonomy (NCBI): domain Eukaryota; kingdom Viridiplantae; phylum Streptophyta; class Pinopsida; order Pinales; family Pinaceae; genus Pseudotsuga; species Pseudotsuga menziesii. The sequence goes on along the minus strand of LPNX010294805.1, from coordinate 308,647 downwards.
TTCTGGGAAGTATTTTCTGTAAGCTTTTGAGCTTTCACTATATCCCACAAATATACCCTTCTTTCCAGAAGGATCTAACTTTGTCCTCTTTTCTTATGGAATGTGTATGTATACTAGATAGCTGAACATTCTGAGATGGTTGACCTTTGGTTTCTTGCCGAAAAAGACTTCTTCAGGTGTCTTGTTCTTGAGTACTCTATGTGGAGTGTAGTTACGTACATACACCGCTGTACAAGCATATTTTTCCCATACATGCATGGGGAGATCTTGATCATGATGTATTGCCCTTGCAGCTTCCATGATCGTTCTATTATTCCTTTATGCAACCCCATTAAGTTGTGGATTATATGGAGTGGTCAACTCCCTTTTTATCCCTAAATCTCTGCATAACTCTTTGAATTCATTTGATGTGAATTCTCTGCCATTATCTGATTGAAAGGTTTTGATATTATTTTCCATGTGGTTCTCGATCAAGGCTTTTAATTCCTTGAACTTGCTGAACACTTCATATTTTTTATTTAAGAAGTATATCCATGTCTTCCTAGAAAAATCATCAACGAAAGAAGCATAGCATACATACCCACTCAATGAAATGGATGACATCGGACTGCATATATTAGAGTGGATGATTTCCAATATCCCTTTTGCCTTGCTCTCGCTACTTGGAAATGTCTTCTTTGTGTTCTTTCCTTTCGCACATCCTTTGTAGAGACCGTCATGTTTTGTCTATATTTCAGGAAGACCTTCAACAACTTTTCTCACAAGTGGTAGTTCTCTATAGTGCACATGTGCAATCCTTCTGTGCCAAAGTTTATTTGTATCTACTGAGTCATGGACCAAATCTTGTTCTGGTTGGCCCTTCAATTTGTATATTCCTCCTTCTTGTTCCCCAATCACTACTAAATCTTCTATAGTCTTTCCCTTTGGCCACATAAGAACTTGGCCATCTACAAATTCAACCCTTATTCCCTTTGCATCAAATGCAGATATGGAGAGGATATTCTTCTTTAGTATTGGTACAAACAAGACATTCTTCATATTCATAGACTTTCCAGAGACTATCTTATAAAAGGATTGACCACTACATTTCATTGGATACTGGTAGTCATCCCCATGTTTCACCTTGTGAGATGACTCATGTTCAGATAGTTTCACAAAGAATTCTTCGAATTCGGTCATATGTTTGGAATCCCCAATGTCTATAAGCCAATCATTGCTTCCATGTGTGATAGTTCCCATGAGAGTGGAAATAAAAACATATTCTTCATCACTTGAAGAATCATCACTTTCTTGTTTGATTCTCTTTGTGGAAGGTTCATCATCCTCTGCAGCATGAGCATGATGTATTCTGTTGTTTCCCTTCTTATTGTGAGAGCCATTTTTGTTTCTAGGACAATCTCTGGCATAGTGTCCTCTCTCATCACAAGTAAAACATATGAGTTTGGATAAATCTCTGTTAGGTTTTCTTGAGTTACCTTTTTGGTGACAATTCTTACCTTTGGGTTGATGATAGTCCCTTCTGCTTTTCTTGGAGTGTATTGTGAGAGCTTGATCTTCACTTCCCATCTTTTCTTCTTGAGTTATATTCAAGCTTCTTCTTGTGAGCATTCCTCCCACATTCTACTGAAGGTGACTAGATTTCTTCTAGCACAAATCCCTTAATGGAAAGAATCCCATGACCTAGGGAGACCATTCAAGGTAGTCATCACAATATCTAAATTCTCCAGTGCTTCAAGTTGTTCTTTGATCTAGGAGACCCTTGTAAAGTATAACTATATGGTCTCCACATTTTGGATCTTCACATTCTTCAACTGGTTCCTCAAAGTCATCTTCCTATTTATGTTCTTTCCTTCAAACAACTTGGTCAAGGCTTCAAACATATATTTAGGTGTCTTTAGGGAGGACACTTGTGGTATGAGGTGATCCTTGATTTAATAAGCAATAATCCTCTTGGCCTTGATCAAGTTCTTCTTGGGTAAGTCCTTAGCCTAATATCCCTCTGGAACTGGAACCTCTTCAATGATGTAAGAGTCCAACTCATTTTCTTCCAGGACCAGGGAGATCCTATACTTCCAGGCTCAGAAGTTATCATCTCCCTCAAACTTTTCATAAAGCTTGGTGTGATGAGACATCTTAACTGAGAACCTCAAATGGAAATACAAAATTTTTACGTTTTACCAATTTGAGAAACCAAAAACTAGATCTGGAGCTGATCTTCTGCAGTGTTGGTTTTCTGGTTTTAGGGAAAATTAGGGTTTAACTTTCCCATAGTTCTACCCAACCAAAAACATTGATTTTTGTCTCAAAACTTTTATTTTGAGGAGGATAGAAATCCTAGCCCGGGATCACTCAAAAATTCCTCTTCAATGAAAAGCCATAATTTCCCGATGGAGTGATAGGTCAAAAAATGAAAATGCTCAGAATCATATTCTGCTTCGATAGAAATATGCACCCTTCAATGGAGGTTCAACCTAGCCTCCTTTTGCTGATGGATTATGGAGAGAAACCCAAAAAGTAATAATCCCTAGCTTTTGCAACTACACAATGTCTTCTTCTTAGGTTAGGTTTGATACCATGTTATATTTTTATCAATTAGATAGTATTGTCTTAGGATCTTATCTAAGAGAATAAAATGCACAGAAATCAATAACAAGAGACAAGAGACACAAACATTTTCCTCAAGGAAACCATAAAGGATAAAACCTCACAAATTCCTTAGAGATAGAATAAGTACCAATGGCAGTAGTAAAACCCAAAGATAGTAAGATGATCTCCGATAGTTGTTCTCTCTCTTATCCCATCTCCTTCTCTCTCAATCATGTGCTACAACTGAGTGTGAGTGATTGTGTGATAAATAGAGAGGCTCACTTTCTATTTATACTAGTTTCAGACTTGACAATAACTAACCAGGGCCGACTTCTCTAGGAGAGTCTAATAACCCTAGTGCCCCACATCTGCGAGGAATTTAACCCCTAATCATAAAGGAGGGTTAACCTTTATGACTTTACATGACTTGTTTACACTATTGATTCTCTTGATAGGAACATCGGGGACTAATAAAATACAATATATGAAATACATAAGTGAATACATTCTGAAGTTACAAATACATCAACAAGTTAGTCTGGAAGTTGTTTAAGCGCTTGTGGAATTCTTGGCAAGGATCCACCAAGAAGACCATAAGGGCTTCTTTTGTAAATCTAGTTCTTGTATAGCATAGATATGTTAATTTTTATTTTTTGTTTTTATTAAAAGGAAGAATTGTAGATAGTAATATTGTTAAGTGGTTGTAAAAATAGATTTACATTTGTTTGAAATCAGTCAGTTCATTGTGTGATAATTATGGAATAATATTCACAAAATTTGTTAGTCTAGGACCAAGCTCAGGTATTAGGGTAGGTTGATTTAAAAATATTGTTTTGAATACTTAGTATTGTATATTTGATTTGTTTTGTTGTAGATTCGAATTATGGTTTAAATTCATACATTGAGTCTATAAAACTGGGTTCCCAATGAAATGAACTTAATTATATTTTCTTCTAAACTATAGAATATATAGGTTACATCCATTTTTATTATGATTTGAGCTTTAAGTTAATTCAATTATGTCTTTAATATTAATTGCATATATTTATTCTAGAAATTACATTTATTTTATTGTAGTCTTAAAATACAAGTTAATTTAGGAATAGTTTCAATCACAAAGGTAGCCCATTTTAAAGACTAACGTAAATAAGTAATATATTCACTAATATTAAATTTCTTAAAAGATCATTCACTAATTCAATAAGAGCTTTGAAGGACTAAAATTTTATAAGTTCGCTTTCTGTCATTTACTCTGTTTTCTGTGTTAATATCTAGTTTATACTCATTTAGTCCTAGTTCACTTTTTGTTACTTACTTTGTTTTCTGTGTTGATATGTAGTTTTCTGCGTCTTCAAGTTTCTGAATTATGTTAGATAGTTCTTATTAGTTTATGCTTCAGTATTAAAAAAAAATTGAAGATAGTTTGAAGATCATTTTCATTTCTGCAAGTAGGATAGAATATGAATTCGAATGTTTTATAGGTCTTATATGTGAGAGTATTTAGTTAGTATTAGGATTTTACATTTGAATAAGTTTGAGGGTTGATAGAATAGAAATCTTAATATTAAGCATTTTGAATAATACCTAGATTAGAGTAAGCCAGCTTATGGTAGATTAGATTAGGATAGGCCCTAATCCTGCATTTACAGTGCTTGTGCCTCAAAGTTTACCTCCCTGGGTTGACATTTTATGAAGGATATTTGTACTTATATATTTACTCAACATTTTGGCATCGTTGTCAAGGAAGTGCTAAAGGGATTAGAGTCTAGATAGATAGGATGATTTTAAATTACACAACAAGGAGGAGGAGTGAATGGTAAGACAAGAGGTAAGAACCTACGCATCCACTATAGTGGGTTGCCCCAAAACCATTTTTTTCCTTTTCTGCACAAGTTTGTTTGATTTATTTAGAGTATGTTTTCCTTTATGCAAATGTATATATTTTACTCTCACATAAGTTAATTTCAAGCATACATGTTTTTGAAATTTAGTTAGTTTCCTTTTTCTGCGGTTACTTTTGATGCAAGTGTGTTTTCCCTTTCAATAGTATGCAAGAGTGCTCTTTCTTCAACAAAAGTAGGATTTCTTTCAAGTAGATTTTTTTTTGTAAAGTTTGTGGTTTCATAGTATAGAGTTGGATTGATTTCATTTTAATTTTGATTGCATATTAAATTATTTATTGGGCTAGTTTTGCACTCACAACACTTAAATTTTAGTTTAGTTCCTTTGCTTCTGAATTAATTTCACATTTCTATAATGAATGCATTTGATTTCCTACATGCATAATTTTTCGGCAAATAGTTTAATTTGGTTTTAAAATTTTGAACTTTAAAAACATTTCGGTGCTGTAAGAACCATGTCACTAACCCACCTATGAGGCAGGATATTTGAAACAGTACAAGTTTAAAGATGCTCAAAAAAATTTTGAGTAGAGAAGGGATTATTACTACAAAGGGTTTCTTTAATCCCTGTTGCAGCATCAAGTTTGGAAAAGAATCCATCTTCCAAAATAGGCAGCAAATCTATAAGTATCCTCAGCATGAAGATCCTGATCTGTACATTTCTCCTTCCTCATTTGATGAGAGAACTCAAGAACCAGGGAAAGCAGTTGAAAAAGAACAACAACTAGAACCTGAAATTACAAAATTTATTGCGTTCCTAGTACCAGAGGAAGAATATCAACTTGGCATAAAGGATAATAAAGAAGAAATCCAAGCTAGTCAAGAATCTATTAAGTCATGGAATGAATCATTTCTTCAGCTCTAGCCTGTTACTCTTCAGCAATTTTTAAAAACCAGATCATATGAGAAGCTGGTTCCTCATGTCATGGTATTTGTTCATATACATTATGTGAACAAGAATGTTTTAAAAATCCTGATTTGTAGGTGGTTACACTGGAAGTACTCATACACTTGAAAGAATATTTCTACTTCCAGTAGTATAGGGTAGTGTAGGGAATAAAAAATAAAAGGAAAATAAAAAGTAAAGAAAAAATAAATCTCTACTGTGAAAACAAGTTTTCTGGCATAGTCTAGCAAGGGTCTAGTTAGAAAACAAGGTTACTGGCTAGCTAGGCTCCATAATAAAGTTTGTTGGTGATACCTCATTTCCACAAAACAAATTCTTTTGTTCTGTGCTCAGCTGGATGATGGAATATTTTACTAAGGCTCTCCTTTCAGCAAGTTTCAACCCATCGACTCTAATACACTTTATGGGTCTAAAGCTTGAGACATTTTCAGGTACCCTGGAGCCTGCATGACTTAATGGAAGGAATCTTTGTCATTTACTAAGGAAATTCATTAATGTTTCTTGGAAAAGTGAATCCTGCAGTTCATTCGACTCCAACAAATCTATTCATGACTATTAGGATGTACCAAGTTCCTTGAATTCCATTAACATTAAGGGTGGAATATCTTGCATTGGTTAACAAATCTCCTCATTGGTTGGTAGTCCAATGATTTCTATATATTTTCATCATCAACAAATTTATTCACATAGGTATAATTGCATAAGAGAAGGATATGGATGAAGATCTTGTAGTTCTTTACTCTGTGATCATGGATAGTTTTCATTGGTTGCAGCCTTCATTTTGGATACAAAGTAGTCTATTCATTTTCTACAGAAATACAGTAACATTCAACATAGTGGACAACCTATTAGAAGAAACAGTATCAGTTTTATAGAAACACAATCTTAGGAAACAAAGCAAGAGCACCTTGTCACAGAAACTCCATTCTATCACAAAAAATCCATTCTGTCACAGAAATAACAACATGCAGTAGAAACTCGTGACATCCAAACTATTTCTGAAGAACTTGGTCCTGTAAGGTAACATTGATCTAAGGTAACGATCCTTTCTTTGAAATATGTTTTTGCATAATTTTAAGGAAACTTTAGCATGGATTATACCTACATACTTTCTAATCTGATGCCCTCATATGATTTATCACATACTTTTGCTTACCTTTAGTTGTCATCATACTTTTTGGATTTTACCTAAACTCTGTTTGTCACCATTTGATAACCATCCTTATACCTTATAAATGAATCTTCATCTCTATGGAACGTAGTTCCTAGAGGTGAATATCTTATCACCTTAAAAATATATGATTACGTTCTTCTATCCATGATTCATTCCTTCATACTTTTCTACACAATATTTGATCATTGCACTAGTATTTCAAAATTTTCATAAAATTTTCTATGTTCCATATATTTGAATGATTGTTAAGTACGAGACTTATGAATTACCAGTATACCCACATCATTAGAATCCTTGAGAACTATGTTGAAAACTCGTTATTCACTTATTCAACAATCCTCATCATTTTCTAGTTTCTGTTTCATCCCTTGTTTCTTACCCAAATTAAAGTCTCAGAGAAAATTATGGGGCAGAAGGGAGCTGCATGCCATGAGCGGAGTTCTATATCTATGTTAAAAGGTTTTCCCAAATTCAATCCATGCAAGGAAATATTTGAAGGAGTCTGGTATCAATGTTTCCAAAAATTTCAGGGGCATGATGACGAAATTACACTAAAATTCTCCCAGGGATTTGATGGGAAGGTCGTGCACATTGGCGATTTTATCATGGTGGTTTCTAAGAAAATAATTTCCCATGCCACTGGTCCGCCTCATCACGGGGAGCTTTGGTTTAAAAATAAACCTATAGAGTGTTTAGTCTGTGCCGTGTTTTTAAAAGAATAACATTAGTCTGCAAACTGGAAGAAGGGTTTTCCTTGAGATCGGATGCAGGATGAATGGTGCAATGTGCTCTATGTGTTACAGAAGTATTTGACTTGTGAATGAAGGTATTTCACCACTCTAAATTACCATATTTTCCTACTTGTGCATTTTGAAGCAGAATTGGAAATGAATTTCCCTTATTTCCTATACAAGAGTTTATATAAGATGTCGAGAAGGATTCAAAAGCATTTTGGTAACCCTTATAACAGTCTCTATCCTCACGGATTGGTCAAAATTCTCATTGAGGATGAGCTGCGTCTCCTAAAGGATAATTGGGCAAGTATAAAATTACCACCTAGATAACCTAAGCTATTATATATAAGTATATATGCTAGAAGAGTTAATTAGATTTATGAATTAAATATACTAATTATAGTAAATATAAAATAAAGTACAAAATGAATGTTCTACATTAAATCTAAGATAAATAAACAAGGAAAGACGTTTCAAGGTCTATATAATAAATGCAACACTAAATGCTAAATCATTACATTTAAAATAACAACATCTTAAGCAAATGAACAGAGAAGCATCATGACCATACATTTGATCCAAAGATAAAATCTCTTTCCACCATTTAAATTCCACAATCCTAACAACATAAATCCACATAATCAGAATCATGAGCATAGATCATTTAAAGTCTTGTCTAAATATCTAACTCACGGCATTTTTGCTTAAACATGCATTTAGCTCCTCATGATAAATTAAAAACATGTAATAACAACTAAACCACATAAGAAATCTTTTTATTAAAACCACATATTAAATATTTAATAGTCCGTAAGTTTATACACAAGGATGGACATGAATCAAATCCTATGAGTATCCAAACCCAATATGCATCCACATAAAAATGCAATTCATTACATCAAGCACGAACAAGTTTCAAACCCTGTGGAGTATCTATTTACAATAATCATGGCCATGCTATACACAGGATATATGCCGGTTTAAAATAAAAAATCAAATACATTTGCTACACCGAGGTCATAAGAGCCTAGTTTCTACACCCACGATATAGCATGGCCTCGACCACTATTTTAATTAAATACACAATCCATGTAAATGGAAGTCTACAGCGACAAAATCCATGGTGGGTTTGTAGCCATGGCTCTGTCCCAATTCACCTTACATACTAATCAATGAAATAATAACAATAATACAACCATATGAAGCTATCACAACAACTATGGGAAAGGGTCATTCCACACATTGCCTTGCCTTTACCCAATGCTGTCAAAATATTACAGTCAAGATCTAAATAAATAATTTATACACAGTCCATCAATGAAGGATATTTCCTCTTTTAACCCACAGTAAATAAGGCAGAATAAATTCCACCCACATACAGTAATCTATTATCCATTGCAAAAAACGCAGGAGTGTAATATTTACATAGTATTTCCATTGTTACAGTCAAGTCCACACAAGCGTGCTAAGGGCTATGGCACTATTGCAAGTAATGGTGCATCCCATGGATTAAAATCCCCAATCCAAAATACACGTGACAATAACATAATTCATACACAGAGCCTGTAAAGGCACCACAATTTGCATCCACGGCTTAAAATACTTAAATTATATAAAAACCCAAGTCTGTTTATACAGCCTCGAAGGCTCATCAAAACCCCACAGAGAAGCCCCAAACCAAACGATGAAAACAAAACATAGACAGGCCATGAGGTGGAAATCGTAAGCTTTGTAACAGGCTTACCTTGCACCTTATGACATTATCCTTTCGCAAATACCGAAGCTTGTCAAGTTATCCTGCCTTGTGCCAAGCCAGGTACCTACAACCATGAACAATGAAGGATGAGGAGCATGAACTATTGAAACCACATAATAAGTTATCAAAAACTGCTATGAAATCAATGACACTTACCTTCGATGCCCTATAGGTCTCCTCTGTTTCCCCTATGCAGAGCCAAGAGCAAAGCCCAAACAACAAAGTGAAATGACAAGTCCATCATGAGCTGAGCCCTAAACTTGGGATGCCACAAAAACTAAGGTACATTAATGGCACCGGCTGGTATCCACTATCAAGGCCCAAACCCACTTTTCCATAGTTTAGTATCATTGCAATAATGATATTCTCCATCCCCATGCAAGGCTTAAACCCCATTAACATATGGTTCAACCATATCATAACTCGCTACCCCAAGCTTGCTCACAAGGTATCGTATAGGGTATAGTATAAACGACAGACCCTTTAATATATTGCGCGAACCCAAATTCCTTGACCATGTACAAAGTAGAACATATGATATATATCGTTAGACTTAGGCTTAAGCCTTAATATTTTACAAGTCCAATGAGCTTAATTATTAGTAACCATGGGATATGGAATATGCCATGGTATCAATGCTAATATAAAATCCAAGTCTGATCTCTAGCCAAGTTATAACCTGGAAATAGAAAAAGTAGGTTATGTTAGTGTTTTAATAAAGTAAAAACATGAATTATTGAATAAATTGATTAGTAGAGATAACATAGATAAATTATCTAGGTGAAATAAATTAATGGACATAGAGTTTAACTTGCTAAAAAGCTGTGTCGGTAAAGTTTCATTTTAACAAACAATAGGTATGCTAATAACCACAATGTTTAGCGCTCTTTTAACCTTTGTTGCTAAGTATAATATGCATATGTAGATAGAAGAGGTGCCTTAGCTCAAATAACTATGTAGGCCTCCTAGTCAAGTGAGTAGTTTTACATTTCAGACCTTCATGGGAGAACGAGTCTCGCCACTCTGCCCACTTTGTTTTCACAAACAAAGTTAAGTTAGGACTTTATAAATAACGAGTAAGACTATGCAGAAAGAACGAAGCATACGATCAAGTAACGGCACATACATGACAAATGTATAATCATAAGAAATAAGAAGTAAACAGCAGTACGACATCCCAATTAAAATACAACAATAAGTATAAATGAAAGAACAATGACTGAAAGTAAGAACAACTTACGAGTAAACAATGGTACATGTAGTGTACGATATATTTCCGTAATTCAAATAATGTTTCGTATAGGTAGGTTTTACTCGCCTAATAAATTTTTTTTTATTCTCGATTTTTGGGGAGATTACAAAAATGTTGGTTGTGGAGCCTGATCTTCCTAATTCTAAAGTTTGTGTTTCAATTGTGTTTGGATACCAGTACCATGACGAGGGGTTTGGGGGGGTTTCTTCCCACTAAAGTCGCCCACCATCTAGTGGGGGGTCAAAGGAAGCTCTTTCATAGAGAAAATTTAGGAAAAAAATCCTTGTAAAATGTTGTAATTTTGTAATCATGACTTGGTCAATAATGGGTGATTTATGGGCCCATGGTTTGGGAAACCCGTGGTATTTTCCCATGGCATTCCCTTTATAAAAGGAAGGAATCATAATATGGTTTTTTATTATATTGCAGTATTGTGAATAGTGATCTCTATGATTGTGTGAGAGAGACTATGAGAGAGTGAAGAGGAAGTGTAGTGGGTGTGCTAGAGGTTTTATCCCTTCATTTTGTTGGCCGGTATAATAATAAATGTCTAACAATCTCTGTGTGGACGTATCCCATCTTGGATGACCCATGCTATAGTTGGTGACTCTCTTGTAATTTTTTATGTGTTTAACATTTGAATCTTGTTTATTGTTATTTCTCTTGACCTTGTTTTCTAACATAAAATACTACCTAATAATGTTAGTAACATCCTCTCTAATTGTACGAACATGGATGGGGTTCCCAAACTCTTCTTCGACTGTGACACCATCCATTACTTTTAAACAATTTCCACCCCTTACAAACCCATTACGGCTCCCAATTACTCATGAAACTATTTTATAAGGCATGGGGTTGTATTTCGGCTAATCGAGATCTATCCCTACATAGTCCAATGGAAATTTTGAATGGTCAACTTTGGCCAAATAAGGGATTTTTGTACAAATGAATGATTTGGATACCTAACCCAACAATACTACCTTATATTCACATTTTATTTTCTACTATGGATAAATTATGTTCGTCGAATTAAATTGTTGTAGTTGATTTTTTAAGCTATTTTCACATAATGGAGTGAGAAGAAGAGATCATTATTAAAAAAGGTCTATCTAATTTTAAATTATATCTATATAATATGTACACTAAATATGACACAAACTCTTTAAAAAAATTTCGAAAGAGTGACTAAGCATAATTCTGCGTGCTTGATATAAATCATGGTATTTAAAAAGTTTGAATTTGAAAAAAAAAAAAAAATTTCATATAAGTATTACTCATGAATCCAATATAAACACATATCACTCATGACTCCATTATAAAGTCATACAACCTCATTTGTTTTGTTTAAGTATGATAGCATGATTCGAGGTTAATTCATTTATTTACTAATGTGCATTTTTAATTTAAGGTCGTGCAATAACATAAAAGGGTTTTTAATCTAATAATTTATGAACATATGATGATATACAAATTTCTACTTTCTCCATTTTAAAATAATATAATTTAATAACATTAGATTTTTATTATTATTTTAACTATGCTTTCAAATTTAATAGATTAAATTATATATTTTAAGTAAATTAAATTTATTATGTTACATTAAATTATATCTTTTAAACTTATTACTATTCACTATTCATTTAAAATGGTATTTACTATAACCAACATCCTTCTTCTTCTTCATTATGTACTAAGTTTGATCTTTTAACTAAGTTTAATACATTAAATTATATATTTTAAGTAAATTAAATTTATTATGTTACATTAAATTATATCTTTTAAACCTATTACTATTCATTTAAAATAGTTCAAGGTATTTACTATAACCAACATTCTTCTTTTTCTTCATTATGTACTAAGTTTGATCTTTTAACTAAGTTTCATTTTAATAATGTAAATTGTATCTTCTTTATTATATGTATTTAACTAATTTTTAATAAATTAATTAAATTTCATTTTAGTTATATTTGTTTTAAACATTAAAATTTATTTAATCTAGTATAAAAAATACTTATAATAGTTTATGATGATGATAATGATGATGGTTAACGTCCCCTGAGACCAAAATTTGGTCTATCGTACCGTGAAGAAGAAAATTAACTAGTTTGTTTTAAAGTGATATTTTTATGCTCAAAGAGCTTGGAGAGAAGCGTTCCGAGCTTACTATAATTTTGACAAGTTAAAAGGCTAGGAATGTCGGTATTGCAACAAAGATTATGAAACTGGGATCTAATGTGCGTGTATGCAGGGCACTCTAAGAGGAAGTGATTTTCATCTTCAATGTTCTTACTCTCACAAAGGTGGCAGATCCTTTCTACCCAAGGAGTTTTAGGGACTGTCCAACGCCCAGTTTCGCTGTGGAGCTCATGCAAGTTCGTTCTTATCTTAGCTATATATATATTGTTTTATAAATTAAAAAATACCAATTTTAATTGATATAAAGCTCCAAATTTAATAATTGAAAAACATAAACTTTTAAATTATTGAACTTATAAACTTATTGAACTAAGGAACAAAGACGAGTGCTCTCAATCTAAATAATATGTAAAACCTATACAATTTTATTATTCTTTAATCTAATATAAAACTAAACCTTTTATTTATGATTTATTCAATTAAATATATATCAAAATTAAAGTTTTGATATTCTTTAATCTAATATAAAACTAAACGTTTTATCTATTATTTATTCAATTAAATATATATCAAAATTAAAGTTTTAAAGAAAATAAAATTACCAAATTTATTATGGTTTTTTATTTTAAGAGATTATAATTTACTACTAAAGATACATTTTAAAAGGAAATGGATGCCCTTACATATATCTAACAATTTTGCATCCCTCTATTATACATCTAAAATTTAAGTGAGCTTTGTGAATGCTATATTAAATGGAACGTGACGATATTTTCAAGGTTTACAAATATGCCTACCAACCTAAATTTATTAGTTGGTTTTAATTAACTAATTATTAACTAGTTTTGCAATCATTTCATTTTAAATTTATTAACTAGTTTGTTCTATAGAATTTAAGTAAATTCTCACATCTTGTTCCAACATACATTCCAAGGAATTAATTTAAAATATGGTTTATATGATCTATCATTTTATGTGTGAAATTGCATGAACTCTACCTCTAGTTTAAGGATGGATCATAGATATAGATAGATATTTGCAACCAATTCTAACTTGTTGTTTTTTTAACATACATAATTGAATTTAAGGTGTTCTAGACAGCTCATTGCTATGAATACTTGACTATCAATTCTACTATGGTATTTGAAGTCCTAATCCAAGATTAATGAATAATATAACACAGGAAATTTTGAGAACACACAACACACAAATTATTGCTACATAGATTGGTACTAGTTATAAATTATTGCTATATAGATGGCTACTAGTTACAATAGCATGCATTAATATTCTCTAATAACATCGAATGCATGCATGGACATCTCATTGCACTATTTAGTAGATAAAAATTACAAGTTACTAATAAGAAATTAATTAAATTAATTTTTTTAACTCATGTGTGGCATATATATAATACCAAGCATAACATGTTTTGAAAACTCCAATGACTGGTATCTATCAAGATGATAATTGTAACTAATTTTGGAATAAATGTAAGAATGGGGTTAGAGGTAATAATTTAAAAGAAGTAAAATAATTAGCATAATTTGAACAGCATCACCTCATTCTTTATTTGCTCCTTTCTCACATTACATCTTCATCAATTTGATCACGAACATGTTTCTTACTTTGAATTTTCTTAATGTTTCCCTTATTGATTGGTGAATAAGAAATGAAAATGTTCAATTTCCTTTGAAACAATATGTGTGTGTGGAAAATCTTTAAAAGAAATGCACACCCTCTAACACTTAAAAGTCTTATACAAGTATTACAATTCATAAATTTTAGTTTATGTTTTTCTATTTTATTGAATTGGTGTGTTATTTAATTTATTAAATGACAAAAATTGGTAGGTAATTAACCTTATTTTCTAAAGGAAGAAAATGAAGTGAATTGAATGCACAAAATTGATGGCTAAACACTCAATATAGATATTAGCTTGAACCATCTTTTATAGAGTTATATCGAGGTTATTAAAATATTGATATATTTTTTACCTTAGACATAGATAAACACTTGATCAATCTATTTAAAAATGCTCTAAAAACCTTGGTTGAGATCATAGTTCAATCACGGGATTTAAAAACAAGATTTTAGCTTATTTTTAGCATATTAAATTCTATTGGCCTCTTTGTTAGGCTTAAACTCTGTCGAGGATTTCCCTTAGGTGGCGGATATCATACCAATGTATTTGTCAACAAACTGCTTATCCACTAGCATATAATTTATAGGTTATTGAGTTCATATGATATTTTTATTAATTTTCTTTACAAACTTACACTAAAGGGCTATGTCCACAACTTCAAAGCGGCACAAAGAAAAATGAAGAACATATAAAGTACACAACCAACCATTTTAAAAATATATATACACCCCACATCAACATGTCCCCTTCAAAACAATATTTTTGGTTTTTCTATTTTTGTAAGAACTAAAAAAAAACATTTACATGCACACACATGTGTACAAAATGAGATTAAAAATTTCAATGGTTACCTTTTGCAAAGTTAGCACTTGGTGTAGAATTAAAAATTGGTATATCTAGAATATCCATTTTATCATATTATTTCCATCAAAATTTCTAATTTCAATTTTTGGATTGGATCAGTTCATTGTACGAAAGTTTAATACATGATGATGTGGATTTTTTAGTGATGAATGATCATGTGTTGGAGAATCAACCCTCTTATTCTCAAATTGTTTTTCAAATTTATCAATATGTGACCAGATTAAGTCTCCCTTATTATCCTTATCCTTTACATTAAGGTATAAATTATGACAAAAGCACTTCTTTATCACATTCAAAATTTCATTTTTCATAACTTTGAAATCCTCTTTCATCGTCGTGAGATCCTACTTGTTGGCCATCCCTTTGAGATCTTTTTTTTGGCCATTGCCTTGAGATCCTCTTTACTCACCATATTTTCGAGATTATTTTTCAACTCATTCTCTATATCACTATTTTGGTTTAGAAATTGAGAATATGACACTAACCTATCACTCATTTCATAATTTTTTTTCAATTTGGACAAGTCATGACTCACTTCCTCATCTTCTTCAAATGTCATGGTTGAACTTTTAGGAGTTTTACTTAGTGTCACATTTTTTCCATTTGATCCAAATGATTATTGTTATAATTTTTTTCTATTTACTCTTTATCACTTTTTGCATCATCCAAAATGCACATTCCAATCAAAAGTTATCAAAGTTTCAAGTTAGCGTACCTTTAAAAACCCTAATTTCGAGACTTCTTTTCTCGATGACCTTCAAACCAAGGCATCTCTGTAATTTCTTCCCCTTTGTGTAAAAACATCATCCTATAGTATCCTAACATGTATGAACCTTGCAATGTCATAGAAGTGGTCTAATTCTAATGTGGCAATATAAATCTATGGTAAGTTTCCCAAAACTTGTTTTTTTGTCCCTTCCATGAGAGAGAAAGTGTATGACCTGCTACATGTCCAATTCTTAGGATCTAACTTTGAAATTTCTACAACATATATTATGTTCTATCTTTTATCTCATGCAAAAAATACCACTCATTTTGGATCTTGCATGCTCTAGATATATAAATATTTTTCCCATAACACATGTTTGAGACTAGTTTTTGGACAAGTAAGAAACCTAACTTCCACAAGGTATAACTATGAAAATGTAATTAATCGGATTTGAAATTTGTACCAAATATAGTTCAGTTTTTTCTCTACATCCCCATCGCGTTTTTCTTTCTAAAACATCATAGAAAAAAATTTATAGAAAAAATTACAAGATAAATGATTTCAAAGGACCCAAGCTTTGATACCAAATTTTGTGCAAAAATTCCCAAAAAGAGAATAAATAACTAAGAAAGCATAATACACACCTTGGAAATGAAGAAAAGAGATGAATGGAAAGCCTCTTTGAGGGGGAAACCTCCATACACAAGGAAATAAATACATAAGACAATATGATATGAGATAATTATAAACTAGATATCCTTCGTATATATATAAGAGATAAAGGGTCCACTTTCAATTCTAGAGCCTACATAATTACAATTAGTTCATATTCGAATAATAAATACAATACTAATAGGATGTAATGCCACAATATATATGACTTAACATGTTGTTGGGGCCCATATTGAATATTGTTATCCATTATGGACTTTGTTTTTTGTGCATATCTTTTTGTACTTTTGAATAATGGATCTTGAGCCACTCATGCATATATTCTTAGAACTCCACTAAGCACTAGGATCCATGTTCAACCTTGTTTAACAGTTACTTATATCTAGCCACTTCGAATCATTGTGTGCTTGGTTTCTTGGAATCATCATCATCTTATACTTGCACCTCCATTTTTTTGCATCATGTGTGGCATCCATTGGCACTCTCTATGTCCACTTACTTCAATACTATGGGATGGATGGTGTGAAAATTCCCCTTCAGTGATTTTTTATAATTTATAATTGTTTTCAAGAGTGAGCCTCATACATAGCATTTATTATTATTTTAAATTCACAGTTGCAACAATTAGCGATCCATGCACTTCAAATAGATGCACTTACATCCAAAGGGACACTCACTTTATATTTTTTTCTTGATTGTACATGAGTACATGATCAATCAATTTTTTTTTGTCTAGGATCACTTTAGAGGAGTGATATCCTTTTTATCATTACATAAGTTTCACTTAGGTGGAAATGATGTGCATCCAATTATCATTTCCTTGGGGTTTTAAATATATTGTTTGGATTTCTTATGAGGATCCTTGATGTATTAGAGATCTTAAGAGCTTGACCTTACTTGGATCTCTTTAAATTTTTGTCTATAACTTGTGTTTGCAGCTTTCAACCACTACATGGATCATTTCCCTTTTGATGGTTGATGGTGATTTCTTCTAATTGAATCTCATTTTCTAATTCCTAACTAGTATCTATATTTATGGAGAATTCATTCAGTAATTTTCAATGTTTTCCATTCTTGTGCCTTTAAAACCATCCCTCTTTGATTTGAAATTCCAATAATGTTCTTTGAGGTTACTTGGCCCTTCTCTTCAAGGTCTCAATCATACTCACTAATTAGAACTTGTTTTTGTATGGATATCATGGTCTTCGTTTCCAATGGAATATTTGTGGGATATTCTTCAATGTTAGCTTTAGGGCCTTTTGAGCATTGGTATTTGTCTCTCTATTGAGGAGGTATTTTCTCCTATGAGTTTTTTCTCCTTTTCTTCGCTTGTTAGGTCCATTTTGTACTTGGATACCTTGGAAATAATCATTGTTGGACCTAATTTCTTATCATTTTTTATTTGTTTCTCTTAATATGCAGGGAGGGGGGGTTGTTAATGTACACATCACTACTAAGATTATGTAGGCTAATAGTTTTATGCTTGAAAAGTACACATTATTTTCATTTTTCAGGGGAACAATAATTAAACTCACATGGAGGATTATAGTTTCAATCAAAAGTTTTATTTTATTATAAAACTAAATTCCCCAAAGTTTCAAAATGTCTAAATTGATTCATGAATTCAAAGAATTTCGACAATAGCAAATAGTTTTAGAGAAAAATACACTAAGGGTAGTTAAATATGACATATCAAACTTCCAAACAAACATTAAAGGAAATGTGGGGAAGAAATATGTTAAAATTGTATCATTTTTCTCATTAAATAAGTACAAGATTGAAGACCAATACTAGGACTAGGGAATACCCCCTATACCCAACCCTTCTGAAATAATGTCATAAATCACACCATATTGTTAAATGAACTTGAAATGGGACAAATGAAGATATCTCCACTTCCCATTCACAATCAAAGTCATCAACAAGAAAAAGTTAACATTAATTTTAGTTATGGTTCAAGTTCACCTAGGTCAAGTTCAGTGTAATGTCCCCAAAAATTGAAAATATCTTTTTCTTAGTAGGCTAGTCAAAACTACCTGTGTTGGACATTATTGGACTTGCAGAATGTGTCATACCCTATTTACACTATTTGTTTTATCGTCAGCTATTCTTATGTTCTACTTCCTCACTTTCATATGTGATTATTACTGTGTTTACTTATGATGCCGTAATGTTGATTAATATTCTATTATTATGTTTACACATTGTTGTGTATGTAAGATATTTTGATTATGTACTTCACTGATTTTCCCATGTTTTTACTGTCGTAAACATGATTCTGACTTAACCTTGTTAATGGATAAAGGGGTGGAGTGGTGGGACTAGTTCTCCCATGTAACTACATGAGAGGTAATAGTTTCTACTTGTCCTAGCGGGCTTACTTAGTTCTACCGAACTAATTCATTCTTGTCCCATTTATGTGCAGGTATCCTTAGCGATAGAGAACTTGTTTACAATGCTTAATGGAAGGTACTAATTTTTTCGATTACTGGCACTCATATTTTGTAGAATTTGTCCTAGTGACATTATATTAATTGTTATTATTATCCCTATGGTCTTTATGATAGTGATGGGGTCACTATCTCACTTACTATTTGCGTGACTCAGACTTGTTATTTACTAGACCTTATTTATTATGGTGTAAATATTTTATGGCTCAATTATGTCCTATGATAATCTCCCTACATGGTTTGATTTTAACAATTGAATGCAGGAGGAAATACTTGTAATAACCTTGGTTTATACGTTCCATGGCATATAAAATATGCCATGGTCATAGGGCTTAAAGATGAAGTCTAAACATTGCATAGTGGGTTTATATAAATTGCATGGAATGGAAATATATGACAATGTAACGTGCATGAACTATAGGGTCTTGGGTTTGGAGGACATTAATGGGAAACCGAGTGGTGCTTTTAATGTGCATGGGAAAATGTGGAAGCCCAAATTAGGGCTTGGCTCAACGATGGGGTTTGGTCATTTGCAGCTTGGCTGCTTGCACTCTGCTCCTATGCAATATGAAGAATATGACTCTTGTCGTTTCGATAGGTATGTAATCGTTTTGGGTTTCTTTAGTATCATTTGTTGTTTTCAATTGGTTTACATTGCATACTTCTCATGTGTCTTTATCTCTGTGTTTGCAAGTTGCAGAGTATAGCAAAGGGTTGGGATTCATGGATCATGGATAGTGCAGTGGGAAAATCCATACCCATTCGGGTAAGCCTGCTTTGTACAAGTGAAAGTTGGTTCCCTCCATTTGCTTAATGTGTAAGATAGAGATGAGACTCGTCATAGCTATATTTGCTTGAATCTGGTTTCATGGATGTGTTTTAGTTTTGGGCTTAGTTGTTTTTGGAATGAGCTCTGTGTTGTGTAAGTGACAGACTAGGGTCTTTTCATTGTGGGGTTTCGATTTTCCTTCGGGATTGAACTTGAAATGTATTGGAAATGTATTTATTTGGTGAATCTAGGAAGCAAAGATAGCCTAGGTAAACCTCGACGGGATTTGTTTATTTTGTAATTTAATGTTTTGGTTATATTGTAAACATTGGCAGCACCATTGCTTGCAATGGTGCAATGGTTGATGGTAACGACTGTGTAACTTGGGAATGACTTTATAAAGACTATGTTTATAAATTTATGTTGCGTTGATTCTATAGTTTGTTAAATCGTGGACTGTGTGGACTTGGAATTTGTTGTATGCGTTGGTTTGTGGATGATATATGCAACAATTTTAAGAATGGGGCCATGTCATATGGCATTGGAATTCCCTCCTTCATAGTTGTGAAAGCTTGTATTACTGTTTACGATTTTTGTTATGTATTAAGATACAAAAATGGGGACGTCTGTAGTATAACCTAGCGAGCTAGCAAATCGTTGTTGTTGGTAATGTTGTCATGGTAAAAACAATTTCGAAACTTGTTGACTATTATTTTTAAACAGAAGAGGCCATAGATTATAGTGTATGTAAATTGATTCAGGTCTTTCGACCACTGTGTAGAGAGGTTATAATTTAATGGAAGCTTGAGTATAAATCGTATAGTGTGGCTTTTGTAAATTATTACAAACCCTAAAGGATTGGATCCCAGGTCGTGTAAAGTGATGAGGGTTTTTAGTTATGGATACGATTTGGGATTAAGTTCCCACAGTATTTGATCCTACGACCTCTCTATAATTACCTTGGGGTTTTTAAATGATTACTGTGTATTTTAATATTTGTGGTTTTGTTATATGGATTTTGTATTTTAATTGGTTAATGGAAAGTGATAATGTTTATATTGTTAATTAGCATGAGTTTAATTATATAGACCCTGAGAGGTCTTCACTGGTTTTTATCTTAGCTTGGTTACTTTAAGAATTTATGGTTACTCTTAGATAAAGAATATTGCATTTATAATATTGTTAAATTAGTATTTACAGTTATGTTTTATACTTGATATAACATATGTAAATTTTTCATTAGATTCTATTTATTATAATATATAATTAGGTTTTCTTTAAGATTGACCTTAATCTAGGTTTTACCTTTAGACAAGCTCTACCTTTACCTGAATTTTGTTTTAAGCTTGATCTAAATTTTGTTTCTTACTTTTCAGTAATCCAGTGACAAAATCCATACTAATGACCTCCCACTTCCATTATGGAATGGGTAGTGGTTGCAGCAATCCCAAAGGATGTTGATGCTCAGCTTTTATGAGCTAACATGAACCTAACATTTCATTTGCATCACAATGTCAGCCTTTAACTTAGGCCAAAAAAAGTGTCTCTTAATGACGGATATCATCTTTTCATATCCCAGATGCCCTGAGTAGGGTGTCCGATGAACTTCCATGAGGATGTTGGACCAAATGTCCCCTCCTTCCTAAACACACAATCTCTCCTTGGACCATATAAATCCTGTTTCGTCTACCTTGTACTCTTTTTGTTGTTGAAACAACTTGTCCTCCTTGACATTCTTGAGGATTTCTACATAGAAAGGGTCAACTCTGTTGGTCATTCTAATCCTCTCATGCAAATCTGAATTGGATTGACTTAAAGTCACCTCATATATCATATGAGTTCATCGACTAAAAGCATCAGTGATATTGTTCGCTTTTCCCTTAATATGCTTTAGTTGGAAATAGTACTCACTAAGGAAAGCCAACCATATCGCTTGCCTAGCATTCAGATCTGGTTGCTCAAATAAATACTTCAGACTCATGTTGTTTATCTTCAGAAGGAATTTCCTTCCCATGAGGTAGTGCCTCCACATCTTCAATGCATGAATGATGGAAGCTAACTCAAGATAATGAGTGGGGTAATTCTGATCATGTTCTTTTAACTTTCATGATTCATAATATATCGCATAATCATTCTGCAAGAGGAATCCTCCGAGCCCTTCCTTTATTGCACCCATGCAAACAACGAAATCCCCATCATGATTCACAATTCGTAGCATCAGTATGGTCGTTAAAAGATGATTAATATTTTGAAAACCTTCCTCGCACCTAGTCGTCCATAATAAATTATTTTCCTTTTTCTACAAAGTGGTCATGGGACAAGCTATTCTCAAGAAGTTCTCAATGAACTTTCGATAATATGCAGATAATCCCAAAAAGGACCTGTTATCTCTAGGGTTGTTCTTCGTGCTTATTTTTGAAATTTTGATTTGGATTGGTTTTTGTTGTTTTAATTTTACTTTGTCTTTATGTTTTATGATTGATTGCTTGCCCTTATGACTCCCTTGATTACCTAAAGTCATCAGGATTTCCATTCATCGACTAAGAACCCATGTATGTGCAACAGAGTATGTGTTACAGGGTGAATTTTTATGAACTGGCAGCATATAATCATTCTACTAGTTAATGGAAGAAGGGTATTCACAGGCCTGTTGGTCCATTATCTATCTCCATTGGTGACGAGCAGTTTCATGCGGGGTTTCAGTGACTAAGGGCCATATAAGGCAGAGGCAC
>LPNX010294805.1:261344-273635 GCA_001517045.1 Pseudotsuga menziesii | reverse complement strand
TACATTGTTTGTCTTCTTTCTTAATCTTGCATTCTGCACATAAGAGTCTAAGAGTTTTATACTTAGATAAATAGTCTTGAATGCATGAAAAATCATTTGAACTCGAGGAAATCAACTCATTCTCAAGTTAATGACCCTGAATTTCATTTTGTTTACCAAACACAGATTCCAACTTTTCTCAAGCTTTATCAGGTTCATCAATTCCAGATACGTGGAATCGTAAATCAGTAGAGATTGACATCCTAATCAATCCACGAGCTTCAACACATCTATTTGCCCATTTAATTTTCTTATCGTCATCAGTGGGTTTTGTTTCTTTCCCTGAGGTTATCTTGAAAAGTCCCCTACTTTGTAGAACATCCTCCATACGAGATTTCCATGAAAAACTGTTAGAAATTGTAAGTATAATATCACAAGGGGTGGCCATACTATAAAATAATGGCTGAAAAAACAGAAACTAACTATCCGGTTGTAAAGAGCTCAAAAAAATATGCGGTTTAAAAAAAAAACCGGCACCGAAAACTGATTCTGGATGATGAAGTTATGCTTGATCAAATAAAATGTTGAAGATGTCCCCAATAGTGACGTGGCTGATATTAACTTGACCAACTAAAAAAAAAGAACACCCCTCTTCCCAAGATTAACCTTTGACAATCACTTTACAATAAAGTTGTTTTGAATTGAATCACTTTTGTAAAATAAGTGAGGTTCACTTTTACAATAATGTTACTTTTAAATAGTACAACAATAAATTAAAAGACTAAGTGACTCACTTTTTATTTTATTTTATTTATGTGAGATGCACTTTTACAATAAAGTAACTTGAAAATAGAAATTGCATGCTCTAAAAAGTAACTTAATAAGACTTGAACTAAAGACGTATTAAGGAATAAAGCAACTTTGGACCAAGTGACCTAAGTTTAAAAAGTACGTAAAAGAATGGAAAGAGGAACAGGTTTTTTTTTTTTTTTACTCTTCTCTCTCATTCTCCGTGCTTGCCTTTTTTCCCTGCAAATCACCTAAAAAAAATGAAAAATAAAAACAAATTTTCTTTTTCCACACAATGGGGTTAGATCTTAGTTAGCTTACCCGGAAAGTCTACGTTTTCAAGTTTTCTTGTTGTTTTTTATTTTTCATGATCGCACAAGGTGCATGGCAAAGAGCATACGTAGCCAAGAAGACAAAAAAAAAACTTTCCCTTACTGTTTCTGATTCACCACAATCGCGCAAGGTGCACGGCAAAGAGAATAGGCAGTCAGGGAAGGCAACAGTCTGAGACTAAAACAAAAAAAAATATAATAATAAAACTGAAAAGATATGAGAGATTTAAGAAAAAAAATCCATCACTGTAACATTATACCTTCAGATTTGTCGAAATGGGTGTTTCTGGAACAAACGGAAATGGTTTTCGCTGAAATGAAAACTATTTCGCAATGGAAACGATGCTCCAGATGCAATGGAATAGTTTCCATAAGCAAAAAATGCACAAAAAATCTACAACCAGAAATCCTTTCAAAGTTTTAGCAACACTGGTTCCAGATCTTGATCAAAACTGAAAGTAGCTCTTCATAAAAACTCTGATACCATGTTTGGGTACACAGGGTACTCCCAAAAGACCGAACACCTTCAGCAACCACTTCACACAAATAGATCACAGATCAACACACCGATGTTTGTCATGTGGTTAAAACCCTCGAGAGGGAAATAGTCCATGGCCCCAGCCAAATAGTTACTTGGAGCAATTTATTATGCAAAAGAAAGAAAGTTACATGAGCTTCTCATAATCGATCAACTAGCTAAGGACCCTCTATGATCTTTAAATAGAGATCATAGACCAATTGGGTGTTAAGCCACAGATCAATGGTAGGTATGATCTAATAGAAGTTGAACCATCGGATCACTCTATGTCTAGAACATATCATGACCGTCAGATTAGAATATTTACAAATGCATACTAAAGAAACACACTTTTACCTAACGGATATATTACACAAGTTGATCTTAACTAACTCCTAAGTGTCTAAATATCCTAACATCTGCATCATACCATCCTTCTTCTTTACGGAAAGTATTGATGCTCCCCAAGGGGACACACTTGGTAGGATATATATTTTTTCTATCAACTCCTACAATTGTAGTTTGATTTCCACCAAATTTGGTGTGCTCATGCAGTAAGGGGATTTTGAAGCCGGAATTGATCTTGGTGTGAGTTCTATGGAAAAATATAGGTCTTCTTTTTTAGGTAATCCAGGGATTTCCTCAGGGAATACGTCCTTGAATTCTACAAGAACAAGAAATTCCTCTATGCATTGTTGTCTCTCATCCTCTATGTCAAATGTTTAATGCAAACATCTTGTAGCCTTTTCGAATGCACTTCTTTGCTTGTAAGGAAGATATTTTCCTTACCGAAATTTTCTTTGGTATGCCTTGAATATTCACTTGATTCCCTTGGCTCTCTGTACGCAAGGTTTACTTGTGTAAGAAATCAAGAATGACATGGTACTATTCCAACCAGTCCATGCCGATAAGTATTTCATATGAGCCTAAGGGTAGGATGTTCAGGTTTACTTTCCTTGGTAACCAATTCAGGTTTACTTCACTATCTTTAACTATTTCCAAAACTTTTTGTTTCGTAGATGTGGGTAATTGTACCAAAAAAGGTTTATCATTTTTTTCTTTTCCTAGTTTGCATACATCAACAATTTACGTGATACATAGCTCCGGTAAGCACAAGGGTCAATCAGTATTGAAATTGAAGTGTTCAAGATCTTACTTTCTATCTCAATCATGATACCCTAATGGTATTCCTATCGGCCATCCAAGGATGCATAAATCTGTGGTGTTTCAACTATGTCCTCTATCGTTGGTTCTTCTTGTAAGTTTTGCAAGACCCCATTGGTCTTGTTCTTACAATCTCGGGCATAATGAGGCCCGCTGCATTTCCAGCATTTGATCTGTATTGGGGTAGTATTGGCTCCCCGAGCTGCTACTGGCTTGTTAGAATTTGGAGGTGGTACCTATGGTTTTGTACCTGATTTGTTGAATTTCTTATTCATTGGAAAATCGTTGTTATATTTCTTGTACGAGGGTGGGTTAAAACCTGGTTTGCGGTTGTCATAGAAGTTCTTAGACTTGCCTCTGTTTTTTTTCATGTTCTATTGCCTTAGTTGTCCATGCTCATAGCACATCCTAGTTTTGTGTAATGTGGTGTCCAAGGTTTTTATGCATGTCGAACTCAATCCTTTCCCGAAATTTGGGAGGACAAGAGATATTTGAAACATCCTAAAAAAATGCTAGATCTTTACCTTTTTGTCCTTCATGAGATACGTATGGGATCCATGACTATGGATGCCATGGTCATAGGGCTTAAAGGCTAAGTCTAAACATTGCATAGTGGGTTTATGTAAATCACATGGAATGGAAATATATGAAAATGTAATGCGCATGAACTATAGGGTCTTGGGTTTGGAGGATGTTAATGGGAAACAAGGTGGGTATTTTAATGTGCATGGGAAAATGTGGCATCCTAGCTTAGGGCTTGTCTCAACGATGGGTTTTGGTCATTCACATCTTAGTTGCTTGCACTCTGCTCCTGTGTAGTATCAAGAATACGACTCCTGTGGTTTCAACAAGTATGTAATCAGTTTGGGTTTCTTTAGTATCATTCATGGTTTTTAGTTGGTTTACATTGCATACTTCTCATGTTCCTTTCACTCTATGTTTGCAGGTTGCAGAGTATAGAGAAGGGTTGGGATTTGTGGCTCGTGGATAGTGTAGTGGGAAAAGCCATACCCATTCAGGTAAGCTATCTCTTTACAAGTGAAAATGTGTTCCCTCCCTTTGCTTAATGTTTAAGACATAGATGAGACTCGTCGTAGTTGTAATTGCGTGAGTCTTGTTTTCATGGATGCATTTTGGTTTTGGGTTTAGCTATGTTCTAGGTTTAAATTATTACTATGTATTTTAATATTTGTGGTTTTGTTATATGGATTTTGTATTTTAATTGGTTAATGGAAAGTGATCATGTTTATCTTGGTTATTAGCATGAGTTTACAATTCTATTTTATACCTGATATAACATATATAAAGTGTTCATTAGATTTTATTTATTATATGAGTTTATTATAATCGATAATTATGTTTGCTTTAAGCTTGACCTGAATCTAGGTTTTACCTCTAGACAAGCTCTACTAACAATATGAAATCTGGGAGTAGGGTTTCTAAACAAATACAATATATAGGTACTATTTAAAAAAAGTAAAACCTAATATTTAAAAGAACAAATTTTAAGCTGTAAAAGAGAATACGATAGTAATATGACCGGAAACCAACACCCTGGATAAATCCTTGAACAGAAATTAAATTACAGAAGTAAAACTGAAAGAACAGAACCTTTGATGATTCTAGCATAGGAAATAAATTATAGTCTAGGGTTTAAAATTCAAAATGTAACCCTAAAAGAATTTGTCATGGACAAACAAAAGTACATAGGATTAAAACCTATAATGTAAACACTTACATAATCTATTGAGCACATATTCTAAGAAATGTAATAAGTAGTCCAGAACCTCATACCTGAAAAGTGAAGCTCCTTTAATGGCTGAAATATGCACACCGCGCTACCAAGCATTAACAATTCATAGGTAGATCTGACCTTTGTATAGATGACTGGATCACTTGGGAACTACCACGTTCCACCCAACCATGAACCAAAACCGTTCCTGTTTTAAATCCAAATTCCCTCGAGCTCATTTCCAACAAGCAAGTAGTTTAGAGCTCCTAAGGAGAGGCTTCCCTAATTAATATATGAGGATTGGATCAGTTCTCATTTTTTCCTCTTAGGGAAAATGTTCTCCAAGAACTCTCTTGAGAATATTTAGGCTGAATAATGACTCCAAAAATATGGAAGAGATCCCCAAGCCTCTCTTTAGCTTGGGACTTTATACATAGACTTTTCAGTCAAAGCGAGAGTTAAATCAAGAATCGCTTCATTTCTTGATTTAATCTTTTTTTATTTAATTTAGTACTTTAAATATTTTAACTTAGGAACTTTCAACTAGTTCCTAATTGGACTTTTATATATATTATAATATTTAATCTTTATCTTAGTAATAATAGTAATATATGGAACTATTCCTTCTTTCTTACATTATTAATATTATTACTAGGTGTACTCTTTATACATACTCTATATAAAATATATAATAATATATTATTTGTCAACATTTACCTTAGGGTATCACATGTTGTGATCTCTAGACTTATGACACTTCTTCATTAAGGTCATGAGGTAAATGGTTAGGTCTACTAGGATAGGCAACTCTAAACATTCTTACATGTTGGATTCCCTCGTATAACATGGTAGTTCTTCAGTACTTGATGAGAATAGAGAAATTTGAGATTTCATTTAATCACTTATTAATAAGTGAGATGAGATCAATATTTTTCTCGAGTCATTTTCACTCGGGAATCATTAATTCTTTTCAGTAACTCCTAGTGCTTACTAGAGCCCATACTCAATGCTAAAAACCAAGGAGTTACAAACTTAGTGCAATTCCAGAGCTCTTCGCTCAACACTAATGCTAGGATATACTTGTAGGATACACCTAGGGATATAATGGCCAAGGATCCGATGTTCCAGATATTATGCTCAACATCACATTGGAAGGCTCCAGGGCTTATGCCCAACACTTCCAAATTATCTTTTCATGTGTTCCGGAGCTTCATGGTCAATACAAATATAAGTACTCATGTGCTTCAGATCTTTTTGCTCAACACAAAACATCAATTTACCCATGTGCTCCAGAGCACCTCGCTCAACATAAAACATCTCATCAATGTTAGGATTATTAATCCTCCCTTGTCCAAATTTGGTCATCTGTCTAAATCGAGAGTCATGTCTAAATCGGGAGTCCATCCAGTCTATTTATAGTCATTAGCACCATTGGGTAAACTTGACCTAATTGGGGAACATGTTTCAGTTACTAAAGTGTGGGGAACACTAATTGAGGCTCACTGCCACTTACTGCACTTGATTGCATAAGTTTAGAAGCCTCTTAGATCAATCCCTACAATTTAGGAAGCCACTGGGAGTGCTGAAACCAACCAAGGTCAATTCACTTCAGTTAATGACTAGGAAAGCCAAGTTAGGAGTTAGTTACATTCATTTCTAGTCCTCTACATTCAGTTAGCGCTAGGTTTACTTGATTGCGCACATGTGGGGTACATTTCTCACCTACCACAGTCAGTTAACCATTAGTCAACACTAAATGTAACACTTGGTTGTGTTTTAGAGCTCCGATGAACTCCGGTTATGGTTTAGACAAGGACAGTTAACTACTGGGTCCTCCGACATTGATTTAGACAAATTTTTGGTTACCTACAGTCAAGTAGAGTCTAATCAATTTGAAATTACTTATGTGGATTCGAATTGCTTGTGGCTATTAAATCCATTTTACTTTATTGTAAGTATCATCTGGATTACTTTTTTTATTAATGAAAGCATTCACAACTGCAAGCCTTTTGCACTGTTTCATTCTTCAATTGCTGAGTAAATTGTGAGATCTTCTTTGTGAGTTGTGTATTTGTCTATAGATCTATATGCTCAAATTTATATGGTATCAGAGACTTGGTGGAAAAGACTCCTCTCCTCCTCAGATCTCCAACCAAATCATTTTGTTTGTTTGATTGTGTGACAGGTTATCAACTTTTCTTACAGCATTCGCTACAAGCAACCTCTACTCCTCACTGCATTCGCTACAGCATCCCAGTCTTTCTTATTACATTCAAAATGGCTCATCCAATGGAGCCTCTCACTCCCTTCAACTATCACCAGTGGAAGGATGACATGAAAGTATTGCTCCGCACCAAGCATCTCTTCAGACTCATAGAAGAAACAGAGGAAGAGCCAGAATCAGATAAAGACAAAGCTAAGTACAAGAACAGGCTCAATGAATCCATTCAACTCATGCAATTCTCAGTATCTAGAGATCTTCAATTTCACATCCAAGACTTGGACACTCCCAAGGAGGTTTGGGACAAGCTTTCTTCCTTGTTTGATAAGCATGATGAGATGAGGATCCATCAGCTAGAAAATCATCGGATTACTCTCAATCCATCAAATTTTGAATCTCTAAATGAATTATTCTCAAAGTTCAAGAACCTGATATATGAGTTGAAGCAATGCAAAATGAAGATGGATGAACATCAATTCATCCTTTCTATTCTCACAAAGCTCAATTCAGACTACTCGGTCTTTTTATCCACCTTCCAAACAATAAGGCTCACTACTCCAAATTGGAAGATGTCCACTCTTGATGCTTTCATCCAATCTCTTATTTCTAAGAATGATAAATTGATCCAAATGGGGATCATTCGATCTCCCAAAGATCTAGCTCTTGTTGCAAGAGGAGATAATGTAGAAAATGACAAAGGGAAGCAAGGAGATGAGTTTGAGCAGTCAAAAGAACCTTCAGGTTTGAAGAGAAGCAAGAAGAATGGCAAAGGAAAGGTCCTTTGCCCTTACTGTGGAAGGGGCTTCCATTCAAAAAGCTCCTGTATGAGAAGACAACTTGATGAAATGGCTCTTCTTTTGAGAAAGCACAACATTTCTGTACCTTCTAGTGCAAGGAAGGAAGACTCTAAAGAAGAAGAAGAAGAATACCAAAGGAAAGGATATGCACTGAAAGCTTGCTGCACATCAACACCTGCCTTCCTCATTGATTCTGGAGCTTCCAACCATATGGCTGCATCCAGAGAATCATTCTCTTCTTTTCATTCCTTTGATGGTCCTAGTATTCAGATGGGCAATAACAGTAAAGTCCAAACCAAAGGGAAGGGGTCTATCCAACTTGAACATGGAAGGTTCAAAGATGTGTTGTTTGTTCCCTCCCTGGCTTCAAACCTGTTATCTATCTATCATATGACCCATACTGGATCTCCAAAGCGAGTGATCCTTGGTCTTGAATCAGTGGAGATCACATATATCTCTACTGGGAGCATCATAGCAAAGGGTATTGTGAATCATGCTTCAAGAGCATATGAGTTCTAACATTTCATGGCTCCTTCAGAACCAGTGCACTCTCAGCAGCCACCTGCAAGGGAAGGTAAAACCATTGCATCTACTTCTTTTACTGCTTCTACTAGTATTGCAAATCCATCTATATTAGTTTATGACATTAAGATTCAGGGTGACTCAGATCTAGATTCAGTCCCTACTTCCAAACTGGAAGCTAGGAAGATGACTGGAAAATCACCTGACACTCAGAAAGGAAAGACTATTGCGCTATGCCATACTATTTTTCCTCCTTCAGAGAGATGCAATAGATTTCCTGTAAGATGTAATATGGCAAGGGCTCAATCTTACTGCATTCAGAAGAATGGATATGATCATACACCTCTTCATTCAATAAGAGACAAAAGTTACATTCCTCCTTCCTTCCATCATCATTTTTGGAGAAAAAGGAGAAGTCTACATGCCAGTCCCCAGAATACCTGTGCACAGCACACCATGCATGCTGCTTCACTACCTCACAGAGATGAAGATTGCAGCAACATATTTTCAAGTTTTTCAAACTTGAGACCTGATTCTACCTGCTTCGCTAGAAGGAGGGCTTTTTTCCCATGTGGTTTTTGCCCTAGCTCCTTGTATTAAGCAGTTACTTTATTTTACTTGATGTAATGGGTGACCTATGGTCTTACATACAAAGGCCCACAGTTTTTCCAAGTTAGCATTCAGGGGGGGTGTTAGGATTATTAATCCTCCCTTGTCTAAATTTGGTGATATGTCTAAATCGGGAGTCATGTCTAAATTGGGAGTCCATCCAGTCTATTTATCCTCATTAGCACCATTGGGTAAACTTGACCTAATTGGGGCACATGTTTCAGTTACTAAAGTGTGGGGAACACTAATTGAGGCTCACTCCCACTTACTGCACTTTATTGCATAAGTTTAGGAGCCTCCTAGATCAATCCCTACAATTTAGGAAGCCACTGGGAGTGCCGAAACCAACCAAGGTCAGTTCACTTCAGTTAATGACTAGTCAAGCCAAGTTAGGAGTCAGTTACATTCAGCTCTAGTCCTCTACATTCAGTTAGTGCTAGGTTTACTTGATTGCACACATGTGGGGCACATTTCTCACCTACCACAGTCAGTTAACCATTAGTCAACACTAAATTTTACACTTGGTTGTGTTTTAGAGCTCTGATGAACTTCGATTATGGTTTAGACAAGGATAGTTAACTACTGGGTCCTCCGATAGTGATTTAGACAACGTCTTGGTTACCTACAGTCAAGTAGAGTCTAATCAATTCGAACATCCTCATGTGGATTTGAATTGCTTGTGGCTATTAAATCCATTTTACTTTATTCTAATTATCATTTGGATTAATTTTTTTATTAATGAAAGCATTGACAGCTGCAAGCCTTTTGCACTGTTTCATTCTTCAATTGTTGATTAAATTGTGAGATCTTCTTTGTGAGTTGTGTATTTGTATACAGATCTATATGCTCAAATTTACATGGTATCAGAGCCTCAGTGGACAAGACTCCTCTCCTCCTCAGATCTCCAACTGGATCATTTTGTTTGTTTGATTGTGTGACAGGTTATCAGTTTTTCTTACAGCATTCACTACAATCAACCTCTACTCCTCACTGCATTCGCTACAACAGCTCGGTCTTTCTTATTACATTCAAAATGGCTCATCCAATGGAGCCTCTCACTCCCTTCAACTATCACCAGTGGAAGGATGACATGAAAGTATTGCTCCGCACCAAGCATCTCTTTAGACTCATAGAAGAAACAGAGGAAGAGCCAGAATCAGGTAAAGACAAAGCTAAGTACAAGAACAGGCTTGATGAAGCCATTGGACTCATGCAATTCTCAGTCTCTAGAGATCTTCAATTTCACATACAAGACTTGGACACTCCCAAGGAGGTTTGGGACAAGCTTGCTTCCTTGTTTGATAAGCATGATGAGATGAGGATCCATCAGCTAGAAAATCATCTGATTACTCTCAATCCATCAAATTTTGAATCTCTAAATGAATTCTTCTCTAAGTTCAAGAACCTGATATATCAGTTGAAGTAACGTAAAGTGAAGAAGGATGAAGATCAGCTCATCCTTGCTATTCTCACAAAGCTCAATTCAGACTACTCAGTCTTTGTATCCACCTTCCAAACAGTAAGGCTCACTACTCCAAATTGGAAGATTCCCACTCTTGATGCTTTCATCCAATCTCTTATTTCTGAGAATGATAAATTGATCCAAATGGGGATCATTCGATCTCCCAAAGATCTAGCTCTTGTTGCAAGAGGAGATAAGGTAAGGAATGACAAAGGGAAGCAAAGAGATTATTCTGAGCAGTCAAAAGAACCTTCAGGTTCGAAGAGAAGCAAGAAGAATGGCAAAGGCAAGCTCCTTTGCCCTTACTGTGGAAGGGGCTTCCATTCAGAAAGCTCCTGTATGAGAAGACAACTTGATGAAATGGCTCTTCTTTTGAAAAAGCACAACATTTCTGTACCTACTAGTGCAAGGAAGGAAGACTCTAAACAATAAGAAGAAGAATACCAAAGGAAAGGACATGCACTGAAAGCTTGCTGCACATCAACACCTGCCTTCCTCATTGATTCTGGAGCTTCCAACCATATGGCTGCATCTAGAGAATCATTCTCTTCTTTTCAGTCCTTTGGTGGTCCTAGTATTTAGATGGGAAATAATAATAAAGTCCAAACCAAAGGGAAGGGCTCTATCCAACTTGAACATGGAAGGTTCAAAGATGTGTTGTTTGTTCCCTCCCTGGCTTCAAACCTATTATTTGTCTATCAGATGACCCATACTAGATTTCCAAAGCGAGTGATCTTTGGTCCTGACTCAGTGGAGATCATAGATATCTCTACTGGGAGCATAATAGAAAAGGGTATTGCAAATCATGCTTCAAGAGCATATGAGTTCTCACATTTCATGCCTCCTTCAGAACCAGTGCACTCTCAGCAGGCACCTGCAAGGGAAGGTAAAACCATTGCATCTAATTCTTTTACAGCTTCTACTAGTATTGTAGATCCATCTATATCAGTTTATGACATTAAGATTCAGGGTGACTCAGATCTAGATTCAGTCCCTACTTCCAAACTGGAAGCTAGGAAGATGACGGGAAACTCACCTGACACTCAGAAAGGAAAGACTATTGCGCTATGCCATACTATTTTTGCTCCTTCATAGAGATGCAATAGACTTCCTATAAGATGTAATATGGCAAGGGCTCGGTCTTACTGCATTCAGAAGAATGGATATGATCATACACCTCTTCATTCAGCAAGAGACAAAAGTTACATTCCTCCTTCCTTCCATCATCATTTTTGGAGAAAAAGGAGAAGTCTACATGCCAGGCCCTAGAATACCTATGCACAACACACCATGCATGTTGCTTCACTACCCCACAGAGATGAAGATTGCAGCAACATATTTTCAAGTTTTTCAAACTTGAGACCTGATTCTACCTGCTTAGCTAGAAGGAGGGTTTTTTTCCCATGTGGCTTTTTCCCTAGATCCTTGTATTAAGCAGTTACTTTATTTTACTTGATGTAATGGGTGACCTATGGTCTTAGTTACCAGGGATCACAGTTTGTCCAAGTTAGCATTCAGGGGGGGTGTTAGGATTATTAATCCTCCGTTGTCCAAATTTGTTCATATGTCTAAATTGGGAGTCCATCCAGTCTATTTATAGTCATTAGCACCATTGGGTAAACTTGACCTAATTGGGGCACATGTTTCAGTTACTAAAGTGTGGGGAACACTAATTGAGGCTCACTGCCACTTACTGCACTTGATTGCATAAGTTTAGGAGCCTCCTAGATCAATCCCTACAATTTAGGAAGCCACTAGGAGTGTCAAAACCAACCAAGGTCAATTCACTTCAGTTAATGACTAGTCAAGCCAAGTTAGGAGTTAGTTACATTCAGTTCTAGTCCTCTACGTTTAGTTAGCGCTAGGTTTACTTGATTGCACACATGTGGGGTGCATTTCTCACCTACCACAGCCAGTTAACCATTAGTCAACACTAAATGTAACACTTGGTTGTGTTTTAGAGCTCTGATGAACTCCGGTTATGGTTTAGACAAGGACAGTTAACTACTGGGTCCTCCGATAGTGATTTAGACAAAGTCTTGGTTACCTACAGCTAAGTAGAGTCTAGTCAATTCGAACTTCCTCATGTGTATTCAAATTGCTTGTGGCTATTAAATCCATTTTACTTTATTGTAATTATCATGTGGATTACTTTTTTTTATTAATG
>LPNX010294805.1:204210-260391 GCA_001517045.1 Pseudotsuga menziesii | reverse complement strand
TATATATAACATATGCAGTTGGATTAAATACTGAGTATATCAAACATATCATCATGTTTATATGCAATGTATATCAAAATAAGACATTAAGGTAAAATCATAATCAACACGGCTCATGCCCATAAGTATTAGGTCCAAAATTCGGGATATTTTTTTTTCAATGGAAAAAAATTGTAAATATATTTATTTACATTTAGAATATGACTTGAGAAAAGCCATTATCACAAAAATACCCAAGAATAAAGCTGGTAAATACAGTCGAAAGATACTCCATAAAGAGCTCAATAAAAAACTGTTTAAAGACCTATAACCCATAACAGGACATAGACTTCATATACAATATGGTCTTCATCATGGAAAAAAAATGCTCAATAACAGTATCACTGTTCACATCATCAAACCAAAACTTGGTCACTTGTCCAAAACTGATCATTCAACCTGAATCATCAGTCTAGCTCACTGATATTGCCAAAACATGCAAAATGTCTGTCAAAAATCATTCAATACATCTGAAAAAACACTCATCAGTCTAGTTCACCGATATTGCCATAACATGGATATGCTTATCCAAAAACATTAATGATGTCCATCAAAAAATCCCATAAAAGCATATTATCCTTAAATGTCAAAGGCCTAAAAGCAAATAAAAAATGCAAATTGTTCTCAAAACTTCTCATTATCCCAAGATAATATCATCATAAAAATATCAAAACAGAGAACTGAGCATGCTAAAACCAACTATCATCACACCCCCATGACCCCAAGAAGTTGTCAATGACTTAGAAAAACTGAAAGGTTTCCACAACTTCATCAGCATGATGTTCCATAATTGACTAGTGACCTTCCAGAATCCTACTTCCATCCTTTACCAACGCATCTGCAGCAGTATTTCTTTCCCTATAGATATGTTTGAAAACAACAGATTTGAAAGAATCAGTAAGCCTATGAACATCCAGTAGAATCATGGCTAGCTCTGAATTCCTTAAATGATACTTACCAGATGCCTAATCAATAGCTAACTAGGAATCTCTAAAAACCTAAAATTTAACCACTGAGTTCCTCCTTTCCAGATAGAGAAGAAGCTTAAGGGCACATAATTTTGCAAAATTATTAGTACCCAATCCTAGTCCAACCTTAAAGGAGAAAAAATGAACATCATATAAAAACATCATACCTCCAGCACCACACAGTTTTGGTTCCTCTACTGATGATCCATCAAAGTAACCCCAAGTAGAGGATTTATCAATAGCTTCCACAGATATACTTCTAAAAGAAACCACAGAACTATTCTGCGGCAAAGCCTTATACATACCCAAAATAAAGCTGGATACCTGAGCTGGTGTCATTAAAAAAATCCTCAAAACAAGACTTGTTTCTAGCCTTCCAAATGAACCATAAGACTAAGATAGGAAATTATTTATATCTAGCAACCTCCATGTTTAAGCACCAATGTTTATAACATTCTGACACACAAGCACCACTCCAAAGATTATTGAGTTTTAAAGTATCGGCAATAAGTAACCAAACAGAGTGTGTAAAAGGGAAATCCACTCCAATGTGAAAATTGGATTCATAATCCTGCTTACACAAGTAGCACCTACCAGGTCCTTCTCTCCCTTTCAAAATAAGAACATCCCAGGTCAATGCCTTACCAGATAAGATAAACGAACTCAAGATTTTAGTTTTGAGTGGACATTTCAATTTCCAAATAGGTTTCCACCACCATTTATGCTCCAACTCCATGTTCATAAGCTGGGCATAACCTTCTTTAGGTCTATACTTACTAGATTTGGATAAGTTCCAAACCAAAGTATCCTCCTCGATTGAAAGCCTTGGATGACTAGATTTTAGAATGGCTAAGTAACCATTCCACAAATCAATCTCCTGAGGATCAGTAAAGCCTATAAAATCCGCATTAGTCCATTGCTGAGCCAATAAATCTGTCAAACCATGAAGACCAATGTCAGATAAGATAAAGAAACCTGCCAAATGCATCTTTTCAATCATGGATGAGGGTAAAGAATGTCTCCATTTACAACCTATCCACGGATCTTCACCAATACAGACCGCATTCCCATTACCAATCTTCCAAACCAAAAAATTTCCAACAATATCAAAATCCCAGATAACAGCTTTCTAGCAAATTGATATGAATTTTTACTTTTTAACTGGTGATCTAATCCATTCCAAAATGTTCAATGGGTAGATATATTTCTGCACAGTAATGTTGACCGAAAGACCTGAGCCAGTAATAATGTTCCATACATTTTTTGCTGCAAGGGCTTTAGCAAAAATAGAAGGTACTTTCAGTCCCCAACCACCCATAGATTTAGGATTAGCCAGAGTCTTCCAGGATATCCAGGGCACACCATATGACTTCTGATTACCAGACCAAATAAATTTAAAATAGAGCTTTCGAAATTTCTCAATAACCCCCATAGGTATCCAGAAGTGCATCCAAAAGACTAGAATGGCCTCTAATACTAACTTAATCAGTATCAACTTACCTCCCTTAGATAACCAACGGAAGCTCCAATTGTTTATCCTCTTTTCCACCATGATGATCAACCAATCCCAATCCTTTAATAGGTATCTGCAAGGTTTGAGAGAAAAACCCAAATACTTCATACCATTACCAACTTGATAAACAGGAAATGAAAAAATATTCTGTAAGGTAATAACCTCTGTGTCTTCCAGACAGGAATAATATAAAGAAAATTTATCATTATTAATCTTCATCCCAGATGCCTTATAGAAGATCATAAGAATCTCATATAAAGTAGACAAAGATTGTTTGGATCCATCATTGACCATTACAACATCATCCACAAAAAGTACATGAGTTAATACAATATTATTTCCAAAAGATAATCCATGATAGTTCCCACAATCTTTCGCATAAAGGAGACCCTTCCTAACCC
The DNA here is from genome assembly GCA_001517045.1 of Pseudotsuga menziesii. NCBI lineage: Eukaryota > Viridiplantae > Streptophyta > Pinopsida > Pinales > Pinaceae > Pseudotsuga > Pseudotsuga menziesii. The sequence goes on along the minus strand of LPNX010294805.1, from coordinate 257,470 downwards.
TTCAACCACAATAAGGAATAGTAAAGGTGCCAAAGGGCAACCTTGTCTAAGACCTCGGCCAGATTTGAAGAAAGAAGTTGCTACTCCATTAATGAGCAAGGAAAAGGAAACAGAGGAAAGACTACTCATAACCCAGGTAATGAAATTCCCAACAAAACCCATTTTGGAAAGAATGACACGATGATAGGTCCAACTTACCTGATCATATGCTTTAGATAAATCATTTTTTAGCATAACAGCCTTAATACTTTTGCTATGCATGGTATGCATACCTTCCTAAATGACCCCAACTGCATCATGTATTTGTCTACGAGGTAAGAAACCAAACTGTTCACCAGATATGCATCTAGCCAATACAAATTTGATCCTAAGAGAGATAAGCTTACCAAAATTACAAACAAAATTACACAAAGATATAGGTCTGAAATCCTCAAAAGATAAAGGATGATCAATATTAGGGATAAGAGCAAGAAAGGTTGAATTGAAGACTACGGGTATTTTTCCACTAACCCTAGAAAGTTCAATAATTCTCAGAAGATCCTCACCCAGAACATCAAAAAGACATCTAAAAAACTCAACAGGGATCCCGTCAGGTCTCGGGCTTTTATCATTTTTACTAATGGAAAGGATATACTGAATCTCAAGCAAAGTAACAGGCTTCATAAGTTCAAAGTTATCCTCCAAAGAAATAGAAGAAGGGAAAAAGCCAGCACTAAGCACAATTTCAGGTAGATGGAGGTCATCTTCTTCCTTGAACAAAGTCTCGAAATGTTGAATCCCAGCCTTCGCAATAGCATTAGCACCTTCTACCAGATTACTAGAATCATCATAAATTCTCTAAATGGAATTTATATTTTTCCTGTGCGCCACCGATTTATGAAAAAATTGAGTATTGTCATCTCCACAAACAAGCCATAAAACCCTACTCTTCTGACGAGCCTCTTTTTCCCTATCATAAAGAATAGTTCTCTTACGGGCTTCAAGCTCAACCAAGGTTGACTTTTCCATCTCCGAAGAAAACCCAATGCCCATATTGTCAAAATAACTCTACATTTCTCTTTCAATATCGACAAGGTATTTAATATCCTAATCCTTTTTCTTCACCAACCAGACAGTGGACACATCTTTCAACTTTTTAAGATTGGCAGCAAACTGGGAAGCATGAGCAACCCCAAACAATGCATCATACACTTTCCAGGAAACTTTCAGTAAATCAACCAACTCTATGTTCTCTAACCAAAAGGCGTTGAAATTAAAGGGACAATGGGCCTTGAGAGAAGAGGGTAAAATATGTAAGAAAACAGGTTGATGGTCTGAGTCTCCGCCACATCCAATCCATTGTTTTAGAACAAAATCCTTGTCCAGAAAATCAGCGGATAAGAGTAATCTGTCTAACCTTTTGCTTATACTTTCAGATCCAATTTGGCGATTAGACCAAGTAGGTCTTGTATCCAACGGAGTGATATCAATAAGACCAAGATCCTCAAAAAGGTGAGTGAATAAATCAGTTAAAATGTCCACTCTGGCCTTGACACCCCAAATTTCAGAAAGGCCCAAAGAGAAATTCAAATCCCCACCAACAACCAAGTTAGGAGAACTAAAACAATCCATAACCGAAAGGTTATTCTAGAAGACTTCCCAATCAGTATAAGGCCCATAGAGATTTATGAAACATAAATCCAGTTGCAAATCAAAGGAGTGCAAAACAACACAAAGACCCGACGACATTGCCCAAGCATTAAGAAAAAGAAATTTTCAAGACCGCCAACCCAAAAGAAGTCCCCCAAATCTGCCTTTAGCATCAACCGAAATAAACTGCTAGCCCTTCAACATTGATTCCAAATCCATCACCAACATACTACCATCAAACATAGTTTCTTGTAGGAAAATAACATCCAAAGAATGCTCATCAATCAATCTTTTCACCGCTAGTTTTTTGGATAAACTAGCCAAACCCCTACAATTTAGGGTCATAAGGATCATGAGGGGAACACTGTAGAGGCCTTCAATGCTCTAAGTGCCTCAGAACTAACCAACTCATCAGAATAAAGATTCCCACAAATACCAATGTTACTTTTAATAGAAATTTCAAATCCATCTGGATTCCAAGCTGATCCTAATCCATCTTTATTAAATTTCGAAGAAGAGCGCAAAAAGTAACCCTTGGAAATAGCCGGAATGACTTTAGGAGGAGAAACAAACCCAAGGTCCCTTAGCCCAAAATAATAAGCATCAAAATGATCAATATCATTTAGGTTTCTCCCCAGCCCCTCAGGATCAGATAAAGAAAGAATACTTAAAGGTTTGAGAGACAAAGTAGTAGAGGGAGAAGGTAAACTGTCTTCTAAAGGCTTGGATAAAAAATTCAAATCCGTCGCGACAAAATATGAAGTCAAACTCTTCCTTTGCAACCCCAAATCTTTCGTATCAGTACCCTCCAATTCATCCACCAAAAACTGCCTATTTTTAACCCTCCAGGTTATACGATCAGAAACAAAAGGATTCTTGTTATAAGGAAGGGAACACTCCTTCATCAGATGGCCAAAAGCATGGCACCAAAAACATTTAAACAGGATACCCATATAATCAAGAGGCTGCCTGAAATTAGTACCACCCTTTCTAATAATTAACTCAGCAGGAAATCCATTCCTAATATCAATCAGCACAAGAATCCACCCCAAACAACACACCCCCGACTTCAGGTAAGAAAAATCAGTTTCCAAATGAGATCCTAAGGAGTTACCCACCAACTTAAGAAAATCAGGCAACCATTATATTCAAAAGGTAAATTGGGGAGTTTAACCCGAATCGGGATTTGGTCATACCTTTTGATGCATGGATCAAACAAAGGCATCCATCTTTTGATCAAAAGATGGTAGCATTATCCCATTGCCAAACACCAGCTGGAACCCGCTCCACATCCTCCTTAGTAAGAAATTTAAAAGCTATCCATCCTCTTGGTAGCAGAAATATCGCCGGAGGGCAACTGACAACATCTTTCCAAGCCAAAGTAGCCCAACCATTCAGACTATCAGAATTAAATTTACGGCCACCAAAGCTTCCAACCAGGTTCATGGCATTAGTAAGGACTATATCATTCAAACAGACGTCCTCTCCCACAGTCAACAAAACTGGCTAATCAGTTTTCTTAAATGCCTTCAAAGGGCGCTTTTTCTTCGCTCCGATCACAGAAGGCACAGGCTTAAATGAAGGTTCATTCTGGGAAATTTAAATGGGGTTGGATTCATTACCAGAGGATGAATTCTGACTCCTCGAAGCAACATAATCATCAAGAGAGACCAAAGAAGCCCCCACTCCCAAAATACTTGAAATATCACGCAAGCTAGTATTCCCTACTGAAGACAATATAAACTCCTTTGTGGACGAAGACTGAGGACCATTACCTTTGATTGCATTAGAGTAATCACCAATCCCAACTGAGCCAGAATCCAGAAAAACATTATGCTGAAAGTGGGCATCGTGGACACCCCCATGACCCAAGACAGAACATCCATTTAAACCTTGGCCCAAGCTTGGCGAAAAATTACCAAAATCCAAGAGATTTTGAACCAAATCAATAGATTTCACTCCTTTGACTCCCTTAGAACCGGACATAGGATTAACGAGACACTTCAAAACGTCAATTACAGGTAACACAACTCCCATGTCTAAGTCAATAGACCTTCCGACCGGCTGCACCCAAATCAAACCTGAAAACACATGAGGACACACACTATCATCGATCGAATGCACCAGAGGAACACCCATGACCTCTCTCTCATCAAACGCTCCAGAATGCTCTATGGAAGCCTCCAAAACCTTTTGATCATCGCCTTTACAATCACAATTAACAACCTTACCCAGCGAAGTACGAGCAAGTTTCTTGAAATACCTAAACGTCATTACGTGTCGGTATAAGCACAAGTCAGGAAGGCGAATCCTAGACAGATCAGTTCGAAAGTACAAAAAACCGAGCGTAATAAACCCTGAGAGAAACCTCCAAAATGTCATAAAAATGGTACGAGACCCAAAAAACCAAGAACTGATGTTAATTGAGATTAAACCAGGTTTAAACGAGCAGATATAAAGCCAAAATACTGGGTTAAGAGCCCTAATCCTCCTGCAATTAAATGCAAGGATAAGGCATGAAATAAAGAAAACCAAACTCGCCACCCAAGAAGGTATCCTAATAAATGCAGAATAATAAAAAATGAAGTAAACTAGTGAACCGACGATTTGCACCGATCGGACGAACGACCGCGCGTGACCGGTCACGTCCGACGCGGCCGGTCGTCCGATCGGTGCAAAGCGTCGGGCAAATAGGTCCCGGCATGAAAAATAGCCCAAAGTTTAGCAAATCCTAAAATAAAAATAGATTAACCTCTGAGATTAGCTTAATTATTCTTAAGAAAAAAAACCCGCATCCACTTCCATAGTTGCGAACTGTCTCATATGGAAATCCCAGCTAAAACATACAAACATTAAGTTCTAACTCAAAGTTACGTTCTGTTACTCTTCCACCAAAGTTAGGTTCTGGATATTACATTCACCTAAGAGATTTTACCATTTGGATCACAACCATTATGCTAAAAAAGTAAACTTCCGCCTCTAAACCTTACATTATTAACTTATTTCTTCAAGTACCAAAAAAAACTCTTAAACAATAAATAAAAGTTTAAAATTATACTTCTACCAATTAACTTATATTATGCAAGAACAATATCCACCAAAGCCATGTAGTCCTATCTTCTCATTGTTGACCCCACCGAGAGAAAGGTCATATGGTTGGCCACAACACCTATTCATCAACCATAATGAAAACACCACATTTGCAATCTCATGCCCAAAAAAGAAACATTAAATTATATATTACCACACAATGGAGAGAGAAAAACAATAAATTTTATTTATTTAAAAAATACTGCAATCAAAATGATAGTATGCTATTTTTCTTGTTAATATAATCTTTAAATATATTTCTGTTTACATTAAAAATCAATTGACCGATATTTTCCGATGTTAATTTATACACGTTAGATGACATAAGTCTCGTTCACACGGCCTCGACTGTAACAAAAATAAAATTAAGGTGAAGATAAAGTTTATTCAGACATTTTAGAAGAATTTTTAACAGGAATGATCGTCACATATGATGTCAAAATAACTTGCGACACAACTAGTGAAGCCTTCATCACACAATTTGTAAACCTGACTCAACGAGCAAGGCTCCTGGGTCGTTACCTTCATCCATTTATGTAAATGGAATACTATACTCGATTTGGGGTTTCGAAGCAATTTTCGCTTATAAGATATATAAAATCATAACGACTTTCCATCGTGAATTTTATTAAATCCAGGATTTATTTGTTCTTTTACCTTTGGATGATTCTTCAATATCCATCAAAAAATTCTAATCTCACTTGTTCTAGGTCTATAAAATCAGAGACAACAAGGCCATGACATAAAACGCAGGCCGAGTGTTTCAAATATTCAAACAACGGCCGGGCTGATCGGCCACATTTAGGGTTTCGGCGATCAACTTCTGCGCACGTCTCCTTCGAGCTTCAATTAGAATGCTATCACTCTTCTCCATCTTCCTGTAAGGCTTCTTCATTTTCAATCCTTTTATCTTCGATTTCAGACCGTTCACCAGATTCTCCAAATGATTTCCCATTGCCTTCGAAAACCCTAAAATAAACAAAGCACAGTTATTGCATGCAAGAGTTCAGTCTTCACAAACGTTTTCCTCTGGCAGTTCCGTTTTGTTCTTTTCACGCCAATTTACATGCTTCCAGGCAGGCTTTACTATACGCAGTTCACAGATCCTTTAAATCCTGCATTCACAGAGACAAACACATCAACAAAAACACACAAACGTAATAATGAATTTGATGAATTCATCTTTTAATGGATGTCTTTCTATAGCTGTTATAATTTCTAAAACAAAACCGAGAAACCTGCAATAAATCTGAAAATCCATGAAAAGTTTATGACTTTGAAAGCAATACACAGAGAAAAGAGTGGCAGAATACCTAAATACAAGCCTCGACGCTTGGATTGACTGACTAAATCACAGCTTCAAAACTGGTGTTCTCTTTTTTGCAGAAACTAGTTGCCATATATAATGCAAGGTCTGAACGGTTAGATATACAAACTCGGCTTCTATGCCATGCCAATTCTAAACAATAATTAGGTAACACGGGGACCTGCGCTGGTCCCATGAGCTATAAATTGCGTTGGACGGACGCGCATTCTGTCTAGGGAATTGAACAGATGTCGAAGGCGAAGCTATTACAGGGAGGCGTATGAGTATAATCCAAATCAAATATTTCAAATCCACGCTATGCGTGTTATATGGACAATTCACATGCTATGATGTGATATATATTGACTCATCTATGTCCCGCAGAGTTCTTCGTCCATTTTGTATTATTCAACTCGTGGGAATGATAAAAACTGTAGGAATGATGGAAGTTTCTATTTTTTCTTGGTCAAAATCATTGAAAAGGTGTTGAGTGTTTCTGTTACGGAGCTATATATGTTATCCATGTAAGTTGTAATGAATGCTTAAATTTAAGATGTTACAACTAAGCATTCATGCGACCTTCAACCGTAACTACTTTATTTGTCATGTTTTTTTTTTCTATTTAATGTTTTGGATTATGTACTCGAACACTGAAATTTTGTTTAAAAGAATTACCTTTAAATTCAATAATTAGGTTTATAGACTTCAAAAAGGTCTTTCCGTCGCAAATGTTCCTCTAGAATTCATAAGGCAAAATCATATGTTTGCTAGGCCAACACTTCATCCTGTTGTTGAATAGAAAATGATTATATGTCCCGATGTTATGTCCTCCTGCAGTTAGAGGAGAATGAATAGTAGGTGAACACTTTCACCCCCACCCAAAAGATACCATGGGTGCCCAAGTGGGCACGTTAGACCCGGTTGGGAGGCTTGGCAAGTGTTAACTTCGCTAAGTGGCACGACAGCGTGGGGCATGCGGACCGAGAGAGGGTGCGCACACACAAGTGAAGCCCGTGTTTGATAACCGCAACACCTTTGGCACATTCGGCGGTTGGCAGCACACTTGGACCCAAAGCGGACGTTGGAAGAAGGTGCCTTAGGAGCCTTGGTAAATGACACCTGGTGATGCAGCAAGGCACGCGGACAGACGGGAAGGAGAACCAACATCCATAGAAGGTGGGCATGACACCATCTTGCGGCGGACTTCAAGGCATGCTGAGTAGGACGTTCAGTTGGGAGCGCCCAACTCCCAACCAAAGAAGCCACCAAGGAAGTGCGCGGAAGAGGGGAAGTCAACTAAGAGAAAGAGTGCAGCGTGTGGACCCCAAACAAGTGGTTCGCTTAATCAAGGGGCGTGCCCACCTTTTAAGGAGACTCCTACTCAAGAGGCACCTATATATTGGCAAAGGCATTTCTCAGTCAAATCATCTTTTAGATCACACAAGAAGGACTCCAAGTTTCACGGTGGAAACGAGGAGCGGAACCGCAGCAGTAAACAAAGTTCAACATGAAGCAAGGAGGAGAGAGTCGCTCGTAATCCGTTCTTGTCTTTTCAATTTTCTGTGACACTTCATTGTTGTATGTCCTGAGTTGCAGTTGACACCAGCATTGTGTTTTGTTATATCTTCTGTACATTGGTGTGTTTAACCTACGGAGGTGCGTATCGGGAGTATTAGTTGCGTTAACAACGCTCCCTCATTTTAATACAAGTTTTTAGGGGCTCTGCAGTGAGGCAACCCCACCCTTATATCTGTTCTGCATTTTTCTTCTGTGTTGGCTTAAGCAAAGTGTTAACGGTTAAACTGGAATGATGACTAAGTGTTAAAACCAAATCGCTTCTGCATAATCAGTGAAGGCGTAGACTACAGGCTAGGAGCTTGGGCGGGCAAACCCCCAAGTGACCTTCCTAGCAGTGTCGCATGTCACAAAAAACCCTAGAGAAAGGTGGTGCGTGTTGTGGCTATGATAGGTGGTATCATAGCAGTTTTCGCTCTAAATGCAGCGTTGAGTAGACGACGTTGGCATGTGGTTTCGGCCAAGGGTTTGTACAGCCAAGGTGAAGCTATAGTTCAGAAGGTGTCACGAGGAGGTGTCAAGCTTCAGGAGTTAGACACTCTGCAGGTTCAGGCGCTCCGCAGCTTGAGTGCTCCGTAGCTCGGGCGCTCCGCACATGGGCATGTCCCAGACGAGCGCGTCGAAGAAAAAGCGCTCTGCAGCTCAAGCGCTCTGCATCCCAAGTGCTTCGCAGCCAGGGCGCTCCGCAGATAGACCACGCCGCAAGGAAGGCGCTCTGTAGATAGACGAGCTCCGCGGCTAGGGCGCTTCACAGACAGAGTGTGCCGCAGGGTGGGTGCTCCACAGACGAAGGTTGCTCTATAGAAAACAAGCATCCACAGATAGGCATTCCATAGATGGAAGCGCTTCGTAGTGCAGGCGCTTCGCAGTGCAGGCACTTCGCAGGCGAAGGCACTCCTCAGCGCTCTGCAATTAGAGCGCTCCTGCAAAGAAATAGACGTGCGTTTTGCATGACAGTTTCCGTAGGAAGGTGTCGCGTGCTCCGCAGAAAGGTGTCGTGCGTTCTACAGAAATGTGTTGCGCACTCCGCAAAAAAGGTGTCGCGCGTTCCGCGGGAAGGTGTCGCGCATTCAGCAGGAAGGTGTCGTGTGCTCCGCAGAAAGGTGTCGCGCGTTCAGCAGAAAGGTGTCGCACTTTCCATAGGACGGTTTCGGCAGTAAGGTGTCGTGTGTTCTGCAGAAAGGTGTCACTCCCTCAAATAGACAGGAGGTGCCCACGTTCAGGTGGCCGCAGCAGCACGAGCAGGTTCCGGTAGAAAAGTGAAGAGCGACCATTTTTGAAGGTGCGCTCCAGAAAACGTAACCGTGCGAGGCAAGGTGCGTTATGTAGGTGCAGACAATGCGTAGAAATGCGCTAAGTTTGAAAAGTTGAAATGTGTCATTTTTGTAGGTGCACTCAGGTGAACGGATGTGTCCTAAGGCAAGGGTGCGTTCTACAGGTAAAGTGCGCTCGGTGGCAATGAGCGTGCCTGAAGGAGGTGCATCTAGAAAGCACATGTTTCAGCAAGAAGGTTAAGTGCACTAAGTGAAGATGCTTCAGTTGAAAAATGTACATGCAGAGAAATTGTACATTCTACAGAAAGAAGACGTACGGTGGCAGCATGCGAAAAGAAGGCATGGGTGGAAAACATGTGCTTCAATAGAGTTGACAAGAACTTGATCGGTTTTTCGGTTAAGTGTTCCACCTTTGTGAAGATGTCGTTGAGCGCTTCACACTTGCAAGTGAGCGGTTTCTCTATTTGCGAGAGCATTGTTTGCAAGTGCTAAGGAAAACAAACAGTTGTAGAAAACGTGCATTCAAGAGAGAAAGTGCACGTTGGAAAGAAGGCGTCTAGGGTGCACTCAAGGAGTGAGCATCCCTTGGAAGCGTTTACGTTAGACGTATTTTCGCAGAGAAGCTTTTGGAGGCATTGATGGCATGTGCTCCATAGGAGCGCTCAAAAATGAGTGTTTTCACAAAACAGTGCGCTCAGGAGTAGCGACCTCAGGAAGGTGCGCATTCATAGAATGGAATCTGCAAAGGTGCGCTGTCAGCAGCACGGAACAAAGGTACGTCAAGAAGTTTGGCTTGGTGCGGTTAGCTAAGAAGAGCACTTTGGCAAAATGATTCGGCAAGTGAACAGTGGTGCATGCTTAAGGAGAAGTGTGACTACAAAGAAGTGCGCTTGGACAAGTTTTTTTCTAAGTACGACAGTATTGAAGTGTACTGTTTGAAGTGCGTTTTTACCCGTTGGAAGGTTCGTTCGGTGAAGAGTCGGAAAAAGGAAGAGGCATCAAAAAGGTGTTTTGAGATGTGTTTTGCAGAATGACAATTTGGTTAAGTGTTGGTTCGCTTAGATGGTGCTAAGTGTTCCAAGGTGAAAGGAAGGTTGCTAGGGAGTTAGCAGCCAAGTGAGTAGGAAAAGCTCAAGTTTGGCACAAGTTGTAGCATTGCACAGACTTTGCGGCAGTAAGGTTAGAAAAAAGAGATGGGTGGAACAAGTTTAGTAGAGACATTGGATGAAATGTCCAAGTGTTTGTGGAATATTGATGCTTTGCTACAGATGATGTTGCCAGAGTCAGATGGAGGCAAAATGGAGTGTGCTACGGTGGAAAACGTAGACTTCATGCATGGTTTGGCAAGCTGAGTAGTTGCGATGAGACTAGAAGGTTGCAAAGCATGATCGAAGCAAAGGTCTGGGATGGATACTTGGTGCAGACAGTTCAGAAGTTGGCTATGACAGAGAGTTTGGCGATTTGGGTTGAGAAGACAACTTGGACCGAAGCTTTTGGAGAAAGCACTCTTCAGCAGCAAACTCAGCAGCTTGATGACCAAGGTGACCAAGGTTGGGTTAGTCTTGGAAACGGCCAAAACAACAAAGGTGATGCTCAATGGTGGTTTCAGTTGATGCAGAGTGTAGTCAAGATGGTAGAAGAAATGATGGATTGTGGTGAACATGCGTCCACGGGAGTTGCGGACCTACATGACAAGATGACTTCGATAGAACGACAAAAATTAGCATTGGTTGAAGTCATGGAGTTGGCGATGGCTCTATGCATGACTGCAGTAAGTCCTCAAGGAAATGAGGTGCAACAGCGAACGAAAGTTGGAACACCAATCTTGCGGATCCAAGAAACGGATGACAGTAATACTTGGAGGATCTATGAGGAGGGGTTGCATGGATGAGTTTCAGGGGAAGCCTTAGCAGATTTTGAGAAGTCTATGAAGATTTATCTTGACATGTTGACATGTGATGCATGGTGGCATCACTTTGGTTTTGACATGGGTGGATGAGACGGTTGTGTTGGCTTGCTACTATTGACAAAGGAAGTGAAGCCAAAGGCACCTTGGAAAGGTGTCCTTAGATAGTTTTTAGTCAAACGGTGCAGATACATTCGGTCAGGGGTACTTTAGCGAATTGTCTAAGTATATGGACAGTTCAACCATGGTTTTTACCATGGATCAACAGGTTGTGGAGTACACCGAAATGCAGAGGGAAATGCAGTTTGAAGATGACGAAGTTCAATCCTTTGAGTTGGACAAAAAGTTGGATTAGTGCCCCAACTTGTCGGGCTTTAGGGGCATGCATCGGATGGAGGCATTGATCAATTGGCTAAGTACCAATTCTACTAGGTGCCAAGAAAAATAGGTGATGGTTGAGAGGTTCTTAGAAACTCTAAGTTGCGATAGACGATTGTGAACCGGTTCGGTCAGGAGACAGTGGTTGCGGTAGATGGTTGCGGATCGGTTTGGTCAAGAGAGGCAGCAGTTATAGCAGGTTCCTAAGTTACATAGGAACATTGCCAGGACGGAAACTATTTTGAGTGGGGGAGGTTGTTACGGCCCCATTTTGGGCGACACCTTCACGTCACTGAAAAGATATTTTGGGCACCCAAGTGGGAACATTGGATCCGGTCGGGAGACTTGGCAAGTGTTAACTTGGCTAAGTGGTAGGATGGAGCAAGGCGTACGGACTGAGAGAGTATGCACACACACAAGTGAAGCCCGTGTTTGAAAAGCACGACACCTTTGGCACATTTGGCAGTTGGCAGCACACTTGGACCCAAAATAGACGTTGGAAGAAGGCACCTTAGGAGCATAGGTAAATGACACTCGGTGATGCGGCAAGGCGTGCGGATAGACAAGAAGGAGAACCAAGTGTCCATAGAAGGTGGGAATGACACCACATTGCGGAAGACTTCAAGGCATGCTGAGTAGGATGTTCAGTTGGGAGCGCCCAATGCCCAACCAAAGAATCCACCAAGTAAGTGCCCAGAAGAGGGGAAGTCAACCAAGAGAAAGAGTGCAGCGTGTGGACCCCAAACAAGTGGTTCACTTAGTGAGGGGGCATGCCCACTTTTTTAGGAGACTCCTACTCAAGAGGTGCCTATATATTGGCAAAGGCATTTGTCATTCAAATCATATTTTATATCACACAAGAATAACTCCAAGTTTCATGGTGGAAATGAGGAGCATAACTGCAGCAATAAATGAAGTTCAGCATGAAGCAAGGAGGAGAGAATCACTCGTAATGCGTTCTTGTCTTTTCGGTTTTCTGTGATACTTCATTGTTGTATGTGCTGAGTTGCAGTTGACACCAGCACTATGTTTTGTTATATCTTCTGTACATTGGTGTGTTTAGCCTATGGAGGTGCGTACTGGGAGTATTAGCTGCATTAACAATGCTCCCTCATTTTAATACAAGTTTTCAGGGGCTCTGCAGTGAGGCAACCCCACCCTTTTATCTGTTGTGCCATTTTCTTCCGTGTTGGCTTAAGCAAAGTGTTAACAGTTAAACTGGAATAATGACTAAGTTTTAAAAGCAAATCACTTTTGCATAATCGGTGAAGGCGTAGTCTGCAGGCTAGGCGCTTGGGCGAGCAAACCCCCAAGCGACCTTCCTGGCAGTGCCGCACGTCGCAACAGACCCTAGAGAAAGGTGGCCCATGTTGTGGTCGTGACAGAAGTACCTATTATGTAAAACGAAAGCAAGTTTCAGAGAATGAATTGATGGTTTTCTGGTGTCTTTGCTCCTCCTAGTTATGTTTAAAATTAAATATCCACTAAAAGAAAAATTATTAACAATTTTATTAATATAGATAATTGTGATAATATTTTAAAATGGTATTAAAATTATTATTATATAAAGTTTGGTTTTTTTGAAATAAAATAAGGAAATAGGTTAAGCACAACTTATCCAAGATTTAGATGTACTCAATGAAAGTTTAAATTTTTTTGGTTATTTTAAATTGTATAGATTTTTTTTGAATATATATGATGACGATAAGAAGTTAACTTACATTTATTAATTTTTTTACTAATTTGATAACTAAAGTATAAACTTTAAAAAGTTTTTTAAAAACAACATTCTTAATGTAATTGGTTTTTGATTTATTAACTTGATGTATATATATCAAAATCAAATTATAAATATTAAAATAAGAAATTCCATATTTATATTAAAAAAATATTTCGACAATCTAAAATTATAAACTCAGCCAAAATAAGACCCAAAATTAAAAACAAATTCAAAATAAAAACTAAACTTTCCTTTACAAAAACGGTTAAAATTAAAAAAACACAAACAAATTAGTTATAGTGTAACTCATTCAAAGAGTGTAAGCCCCTTTCCTAAAAGGGTTAAAATCTGAAAAAAAAACAAATAAATTAGTTATATTGTAACTCATTCAAAGAGTGTAAGTTCATTTAATATATGTAAGTTGTTAAATTTTTAAATTTGTATTAAATGAGATCAAGAAATTGTAGCCTTATTAAGTTGGAGTCATACATCTTTAGTAAGGGTTGTTATGTTAAGATGGAGTTCATGGGATGTAGCTTGAGTAGTTGGGAGGAACGATTGTTTTTTTTTAATTTTTGTAAAGCTCCAAATTCTATTAAAGAGGGGAATAAAAATTTGTTAAGAATTGTAATCTCAATGGACCACTATCAATAGTGCCTTAATTAGTTAGTTAGTTGACTAGTTAAATTGGTCACAATACCTAGAATTAGTGGCCCGTAGTATTTGATGACACATGGTTTTGTTGTTATGTAGTCCTATAAAAGCATTGCTTAATATTGAGAATGCATTCCACTACCCACTTGTGTGTTCCCTCTATTTCGTGCTTCCGGTAATCCTTTTCACATAGTGGAAAGCACACACCAAGAATAGGGTGTATTTTTATTTATTTTTTCTTTATTTGTATCTTTGGGGTGAGCATTTTCACAAAGTGGAAAGCACACACACCAATAGATCGAATCTTATTGGAGGTTGTGATCTAGACAAGAAGATCAATTCTTGAAGATGGTGCAACCAGAAGCACTGCCAGAAGAAATCAAAGAGGTAAGAGATCTCTTAACACCAGAAGGTTTTTGGAAAACATTTGATGGAGATGATTATGATGTATTGGCACTCAAAGTAAGTAATTTTTTAAAATTAGAATATTTGTGGCACTTCTTAGTTGAAGAGGATCCCATTGATCCATAAAAGTTTAATGCTTTGACACAGTTTGAAAAAGAAAGAAGGAAAATTGTTTCCTTGAGTCTCATACAAGACAATATAGATTATTCCCTATTTCATTACATTGTAGAAGCTGATACTCCAAAGGGAGGATGGGATACATTAAAATAAGTGTTTAGTGAGGAACGAACTATAGAGGAAGATGACTTTGCAAGTCATGCAAAGCATGAAGAATCCCACAGTGGAGTGGAAGACAGTCAAGATGACTGTGTCTATGAGGCAACCAGTGATCATGTAATCCTAGCAAATATTGTTGTGTTTGTTGATGATAGTGAAAAAAAACTTGCTAATGTAGCAGTACTCAATGATGTGAGTGATAGAATCTCCGAGCAAGAGACAGCTGATAGCACCATAGAAGTTGCAACAATTGTTGTTGAGAATGAGCAACAACCACTTGACAGTGGTACAAAAGAAACAACAACATGCTGTCCACCCCAAAAACAGAAGTTTGAGGGAGATCAATGAGCATACTCGTGTTAGTGATGAGCATCTACATTATGCTTTGTTTTATTCTTAGCCCACAATTTTTGAAGAAGCAATGAAGGATGCACAATGTGTACAAGAAAATGAAGAAGTCAATGAGAATGATGAAGATGCGAATGCTCTCTAAGAAGAGTTGAAATATGTTCATATTTTTTCTGACATAAATTTTCAGTGTGCAAGTAAAATAGACAACCAAAAAAATCATATTCAAACAGAAGAAGAAGACTTGCACTATGTTCCAGAAGCTAGAGAAGACATTGAAGCCTACAACTACTTAGCATCAAGATCCAGAAAACAAAGAAGAAGAATTCCAAGTACACTTCAAGGAAGAAAGTGAATATAAAGTTTTTAAATGAAATGTAAGCCTAGCTGAGACATAGACTAGTAGGAATCATTTTGCATTGATAATGTTGAATGTATTGGTGTGTTAAGAATTGTAATCTCAATGGACCACTATCAATAATGCATTAATTACTTAGTTAGTTGACTTGTTGAATTGGTCACACTACCTAGAATTAGTGGCCCATAGTATTTGATGACCCATGGTATTTACCCATATTTTTGTTACTATGTAGTCCTATAAATGTATTTCTTAATATTGAGAAGGAATTCCACCACCGACTTTTGTGTTCCATCTATTTCATGCTTCTATTGTTTTCTTTAACAAAAATTACATGTGTCCATGATGATGCTTGGCTAGCCTTAGATAGTGAAACCACTAGCCTAACAAGTCATAATTACAGACCTGTCTCATGTAATCATAACAAAAAACATTGACTAGCATAGGAGACCAAAAAATAGATGTGTACCTCATTGTTCTACAGTTTATCAAAAATTTTAACATCAAACTAAAAAACAAACTATAACATAAAGACTTGAAATGGAAATCCGAGCCCGAGAGAGGCAGAGCCTTCAAGGGATACATAACACAAATTACAGAGGGGGGACCTCCTCCAGGATGGGGAAACCCCATCCCCCATCATCAAAGTTGGTATCAGGAATTTTTACCAGAAGGGGAGAATACTTGTCGCTCGGGTCCTCGTTGTCACAGACACACCTGAACAGGGGTTCAATGGTGGAGGGAATGGGAAAAGAGATGCTGGGAGTCATCATTTGAACTAGAGATGAACCATTTTCCATTGAGTTTCTACCCGTTGCGCTGCCCCATCCCACCTCTGTATTTCTAGCTTGTCTCGGCCTGCTAGCTAAGCATTTCCAAGCAAAGGTGGCATCAATGCCATTGAGCTGGTTGTCTAGGCCTGTCATCTCAGCTTTGGTAGAGAGCATCATGCTGGGTACTGAGCTCTAGTTGACCAATACATCCTCCATTAGAGTGCCCATCTTATTTTCCTTCCACCCCTACCAATGGCAAGATATTTGTTTCCCACACATGCCTCCGAGTCCTCAATCAAGACCCGTACAGGCATTGAAATTCCAAATTCATACCCTTCCTCTACCATAAGGCTTAAGCCACATTGATTTTTTCTCGGCCACTGTTACCTCTCCTCGGGGTTTCTCTTTGCCTCGACATAGTGGAAACCAAAGAAGGATTATGCAATTGAGGGTAGAGGTACTGCTGCGAGATTGGAAGCAAACTAACACCTCTGTGCTGCAGGGAGAACCAACTCAGTGGATTCAAGGAGAAAAATCAAAGACAAATACCACCAAACATGATAGAGAGCTATTGAATGCTCCCTCCCACGTCGATTCCTCGTTGTCAAAGATGCCAGGATTAAGCCACGATGAGTTTTTCTCGGCCACTACTACATCTTCTCGGCCACTAAATGTTGTACCTTTCATTTGAGCTTATATCCCTCACCAATGACTAAATGATTGGTACTAATATTGGGGAGGGGAACAACCCTTCAACCCAACCTTGTTAAATAATGCATACCAAGATTGTGGAACAACCCTCTACCCAACCTTGTTAAATAATGCACCATTAATGGCATTACATTGTTTGGCGAACTTGAAACCATACAAATGAACATATCTCTACTTTGTTAATGAGAATCGAGTGGCATATCATAGTTAGACTATAACCATTAATTTTAATGCTTCATGACCTTGAGTCATTATTTTATTTGCTTATCTTGTAAAATATAAACTCATAACCAATGAATAGGTTGTATTAATCTAAGATATTAGATCCACCAAAAACTATACATGTATCCATCACATGTTATATGATAAGCTACTTAAGAAGAGAAAGGTCATACAGTTTCTTCAACAACTAGTCATTCATGCCATATTAAAACCTAAAGTACTACACCTTCCCAAAAAGATCAAATTATATATTACCACACAATGGAGAGAAATAGAACAATAGATTTTTAAATTATAAATTATTATACAACGAAGAATTATTTCTTAAAAATACTAAAATTAAAATACAATGTGAATTTCATTTTTAAATAAACTTTTAAATAGAATTTAATTCTGCTCTTAAAAATTAAAATAAAATTTAATTTTGCATTAAAAATAAAATGTGAGATATTTTGCGATCTTAAGCAAAACACCGTACTCATCCCTCAGGTTTTATATGCCTTAAAAAATAAAATTAAGATGAAGATAAATTTTATTGAACCATTTAAAAGATATTTGAACAACCATTTAACCATTTAAAAGGAAATTTTGATGGGCCATGTCTAATGAAAGCAAACTAAAAATTTAAAAGATATTTAAACATTTAAAAGGAAATTTTGATGGCAATGTCAAATGAAAGCAAACTAAAAATTTAAAAGATGTTCAACCATTTAAAAGGAAATTTTGACGGCCCATGTCAAATGAAAGCAAACTAAATTTTGACGGGACATTGTCAAATGGAAGCAAACTTGCCACACAAATAGTTGGAAACCTTTATCACACAAACTTTTAACACTGAATATTCAACGAGAAAACCTAGAGCACTAATGAGTTACCTTCAACCATTTTTCTGAAAATGCAATCCTGTAACCAATTTAGGGTTTCGTGGCAAATGTTGCTTAAAATCATAATGACTTTACATCATGAAGTTTATTAATCCAGGGTTCATTTCTTCCCACCATAATTGAAGGATTCCTCAATATCCATGAAAGAAGTCCTAATCTCACTTGTTCTATTTCTACGTCTATAAAATCAGAGACAACAAGGTGATAATCATAACGCAGGCGGAGTGCTTTCAAATATTCAAACAGCAACGGCCTTCTGACCGGGCTGATCCGCCACCTTTAGGGTTTCGGCGATCAACTTCTGCGCGCGTCTGCTTCGAGCTTCGATTAGTATGCTGTCACTCTTCTGCATCTTCCTGTAAGGCTTCTTCAATTTCAATCCTTTTATCTTTGATTTCAGACCGTACACCAGATTCTCCAAATGATTCCCCATGCCTGTCAAAACCAAACAATTAACAAAAACACAGTTAATGCAGAAACTAATTGTCATATATAATGCAGAAACTAATTGTCATAGATAATGCAAGATCTGAGCTGGTAGATATACAAACTGGGCTTCGATGTACTGTGCCACTTTTAAGCAACAATTCAGTACTACGAACAGCTGCGTTGGTTCCATGACCTGTGAGGCAATACTTATATTCCAGCGGCGCATCCTCCCAGAATTATGTAGGGTGTATAAGGTTGTCATGAGCTGTACTGAATTGCATTGGATAAACGCCTATTATCTGGGAAATTGAACAGATGTGAATTGCGTTGGCGAGACGCGCATTATGTCTAACAAACTCAACAAGGACCCATCGTCGGGAAGTTATTATAGGTGGCGTACGTGTATAATCCACGTCAAATTTTCAAATCTACGTGATGTTTATTGACCTATCTATTTTCGCGAGAGTTCTTCGTTTGTATCAATTGTATTATTCAACCTCTGGTAATGATAAAAAAAACTGTGGGAATGATGAAAGTTTTTCTTTTTAATGGTGAGTATTATTGAGGACATGTTTAGTGTTTAGTGTTTAGTGTTTATAACCTTTGGTAATCATAAAGAACTGTGGGAATGATAAAAGTTCTTTTTTTTTAATGCCGAGTATTATTGAAGAGATGTTTACTGTTCCGATTCAAGCTCTATATCTATTGGACATGTGAGCTTTGGTACTCGATTAGAAGCTTATAAATCATGATGGTACACCTAAGCATTGATGTGAGCTTAACATGCATGTAAATTCATTTTATTTTTATTTTAGTTTTTACTATTATTATTATTAATTTTTATTTTATTTATTTTATTTTTATTATTATTATGATGTTTTGGTAGTGTGTATTTAAAAAATTATTTTATTTTAGTTTTAATATTATTATTATGAGGATGATGTTCTTTTTGTTATTGTGTATTTAAAAATGAAAATTTGGTTAATAAAAATTTAACTTTTAATTAATTATTTGATTATAATATACTTTAATATATAATGGATAAAACAATTTGTATTAATAATTTTGATAAAATGAGAATAATGAAAATAAATAAATTATTTGGTTTGCTTTAAAATTTTATTTTTATGTTCAAAATGTTTAAAGAGAAGCATTTCTAACGTAGCATAGTTTTGAGATGTTAGAATGTTAGAAATGTATGTATTGTGACAAAGATTTTGAAATTCAAATCTAAAGGTGAGAAGAGAAAGTGATTTTGAAATAAAACTTCTAGGGCTCAATAGTCATCTATGAGGCCTTGAACCAACACACATGACCTCTTCGGACATTTTTCTTTTGTGTTTCAATATGGCACCACTGGTAACTTTTTAGAACTAAGGACGGGCCTTAAAGATAAATAGATATGGTTGAGGGAGGAAAATTGAACCTTAGGAACTAAAGTAAGATTTCATGCATCTAAATTCAAGAACAATTCCTTGAACCACTACATCTATGTCTTGAGAGTATCATCTCCCATTAAGTAGGAATATGGGTGTCGGGCATGTGTTGTACTCTTTGTACGTTCCTAAAGTAAGGGGGTATTGGAGGGATTATTATCTCCTTAGGATATGGTTGGAGGGGTGAAGGAGAAGAACACTCAAAAGAATTTTTTGAGGTATGTTTCTAGTTTTTATTAACCAATGATTTTTAATACCATTGTAAAATAATTCCATTTAAGGAATTGGGTTGCAACCTAATATGGGTTAATGGATTAAAATTTTTGATGCTATAATATTGCATTGTAAACATAAAATATAATACAATGTGATAGAGAGGCAAAAATATTAGGAATGTTCGTTTTTGATTTCTTGGTTTTGGGTTTTTGGCGCCATTAGAAGGATTTGAGGTATAGGTATGAGTATTTTTTCCTTCACTATGGTCGGGGAACAAAAATTGGGCCTCAAACCCAAAGGTAGATTATAAGGATAAAGAGACATGATTTGGGCCTTTAACCACCTCAAAGGACCTTTCTATAGGATATCTTTCCTTTAACATGGGATTTTAATTCTATTAGATTGTTTTTAGTACCCACTTTTAGGGATGCATGGAAAAGAACAAGATGTTCCACCACCAAAAATGACATTTTCATGGTATTCTTGGTCTCGAGATGGAGATAATCAACATTATAAATTTTTTAAGCCTTAGGCCCTAAATGAATCTTCCAAACATCTAGGGATAGGAATGACACATTGAACCACTCAAAGGCATCCTTTTCCTCTAACTGGGAATATAGGTTCCATTAGCTTATTTGATCACTATGTATGGGTCTTGTGGCCTTAGACATGGTGATTTGAGGAAAACTAAACCTTAGGCCCTAAAGGATTATTCTATTCATCTAGGGATAAGAAGGTTTCCTTGAACAACCACACATGGCTTTCTAAGGGTATTTATATCCTATGATTAGGTATCTCAATGAAATTCGGCGGTTTTGATAAGTATGCATATGTCTTTAGGCACTAGAAACAATGTAGGGAAGAAATCCATGCCTTGTACCCTAAATAAACCTTTGATGCATCCATAACCATGAATAAATTTTCAAATCACCACACATTACCTCTCAAGCGTATATTTGGCCCATAAAAATGTATGTTCATAAGGTTTTGAGCATTAAGTATCTGTATCAAGGACTAAATATGATCGAATGAGGAAAGATAACCATTATCCCATAAATAAATCTTTCAATGCAATCAAGATGATGCCTCAAACAACCACATCTAACCTTGAGAAGGTTTTTTATTAGGGTTTTTCGGTCTTTTTGGGTTGCATAAGAGACCTAAGCACTAGATTTCAATAGAACCTAAATGATTTATCCCATAAATGATGATTCTAGGCATATAAGGCCAAACATGATTCCTCAAACCACCACACTTAATCTTGATATGAAATCCTGTATTGTGCAAATCCTAGGAATGGTGCTCATGTTTGTAATTGGAGGCTAGTAATTGTTCATATAGGTCATTTGTGGTAATGTTGTTTTTTCACGTCCCCTCTCGTATACTCGAGAGGGAACACGGCCACGATGTGATCTAATCTGGGTAGTCTAGCCACATGAACGTAAATATAAAAAAGCATTGAACTTAAACATACACATATGCATAAATTATTAACATACAACAAAAGAAAAATTCATTCATTCACGGCATTTAATATGTTCATATTAATTCATAAACACATATACAGTTGGAGAGATAAAATAGACAAGAATACTTATCTTCAAAGAAGCTTGTCCCGCAACGAGCTGCGTCGCTGCAATGTTCTACCCAACCATAGGCTAGTGTTGTCATCAATCTCTCAGCAACAATGCCACCCCTAAGCTGGGCCTGATTCCCACAAGGGATAAGGGAACACTAGCAGACTCACACATAGATAAAGATTTATCAAAATTCAGCCAAGGAGGTGGAATGGTTGAATTGCGAAGCTAGTGGGATCAACTACATAGCTATGTACACCTAAACAAGATATAGGTTGGGTTTCCCAACATAAGGAAGCATCCCCTTCTTTGCTACATAGTCCCTCAAGCTATGCCTTCCATTCCAGTGCTATTCAGGGTGTGCAAAGAAGAAAATCCATCTCAAGATTGATATGTCTGTGAGGTTCATTTCCCCACTAGGTTTATCAAGCTAATTCTTTCCCAGTTCCACTCCAAACTAGTTCAGACTAAAACCAAGGGTGTACACACAACAAAATGCAAGATCTAGGTTTGAGCAAAAACATTTTTCAACCAAAAATGTAAAAGAAAAATGGGAAAAACAACCCCATGAGAGAAATTCAATTTTCAAAACCGTTCTATGGCTTCACGTGGGAAAAAATGTCTCCCTCGGTCCCTAAATTAGTGTATTTGTCCCACATTGGTTGTGCAACACTGAAAACACAAAATTATCCAACTGTGGAGATGTGGAAACAAAAAAAAAACACCCAGGAGTGATCCCAGCCACTAAACATTAACAAAAAACACTTTTGATCCATGGGAAAAATGAAGAACACTGTAAAAAATGTCAATGGAGAATGCTAGGAGCTCCAAAATAGTGAGAAGAAGAGAGGATTCCCATGCATGAGGGAATGGGTAGCATTTTTGGGAATTTACTTGGCCCTTAAGTCAAAAAACGTTTTCCCAAAAATGGGTGCTTCCCCAAATTCGAATTTCTGACCCCCATACCTTGCCCATTCTCATGCAATAACTAACCCAACCAATTTCTGGCAAAATTAAATGATTTGGCAGAAAAGACAAAATGGGTAGTTCATAGTTTGATGGGTTCTCCCTTTGACATTTGGATTTTCACGATTGGCCCAAAGGTTTGAATATTTCTCCCCCCTTATCCTTAGGAAATCATGCCCCCATCTCTTTTAATGTTGCATTGACATATTTGGTTGTGGGTATTTAATTAAATTGCATATTTACATGATGTCCAAATTTATAATGTGCTTGGCTAGCACAAAATACCATTGACACCGATTTTTAATTGCCGAAACATAAAACAATAAATCAATGGTGGGGATTTCGCCTTTAGCTCCACACCATGATTAATTACAATATAAACATCATATAAATTTAATGCAAACTGGGTCAAAACCGGGGTGTTACATGTTTAGGTATTAGAGGCTATGGATTAAGGTTTGTATTATTGAGGTGAAAAATATGGTAGGTTGTATAGGTTTATTATTGTCGAAGAAATGCACATGTGTTTCGGAATGTTGTACATCACTAAGGAGAGTGAAATTTAGAACCTATGCATATTCTTAATACATGGAAACAAAAACTGCACAAATCTCTACCTTACGATCTCCAAAATATTCTCTTCCATTTGTAGTTTATTTGGCCCATCTTCCTTGAAAAATGACTATTGCACATAATTTGTAGGATTTTTTTGTGATTGGATGAAAATTATTTGTTTATTTCTTATTTCCAATCCATACCCATGTGGAGAACATATGTAATCAATATAGAAATTCTTCTTCGAAAGTGCATCCTAGTGAAAATATTAGTGAAGGAAGAGAAAAGGAAAAGTTAGGTATGGAAAGACATACGGGCTTTCAATAGAGGCCAATCCAATTCTAACATCTATTGAACCTATAATGACTTCATCATCAAGAAACATTGTTGTGGATGAGAAGAAGTTAATGGATTCCCTTGGAGATATGGATTAAATTATAGAGGAAACTAGTGAACAACCTCCTGCTTAAGAAGTCATTTTGGTGGAACATGTTTTTAAACAATTAGAAATTCTTGAAAGTACCCATGAACATATCCACTCTTATCCCAAATTTTACCTCCAAGTTACTAAAGGGGCAAGAGATCCTATGTTTATAACTCCATAATATAGAGGTAAATATTTTTATAATACAAGTTCATCATCCTTACCTAGACTATGAAAAATGTCCCAAAGAAATCATAAATGAATTTAGGTTGGTGAAATTGGTCTAGTATCCCTTGAGGATAAGTTTCTAACAAGAGAATTCATTATGAGTCATACAATATTACTATAGAAAATTTTTAATTAGAATGTGGTGGAGATAAATGTTAGTATGGCCTTGTTAAAAAATAGGAGTTTGATTGTTGTTAGAGCTGAAAAGGCTGGGCAAAAGATGAAACTGAACCAACATTTGTAAATGTATAAATAAATGCTTTGGCTATGAAATAAACGAATCGGGAGTTATTTAACTAATAGTGGTATCAAAGCGGGTTCCTGCCATAACTCCTGCTTGTATGCTTGTATGCTTGTCAGTCTTGGCAATCTGGTTGCCAGACCTCCATTCTGCCCTTTATCAATTCATTTCTCTTGCCAGTCTGCTCTTTCAGGCTGCCTGCTCTGTCAGTTTGCCAGTCGCATGCATTGTATGCATTATTCTCTTAGAGACCTGCCTAACCCTAATCTATTGTATTATTGTAGCATTTTCCATTCATGTGGTGAATCTGTCTCAAGCATTTTAATTCTTTCCATTCTACCTGCTTGCATTTTGCAGACTATCCTTAGGTCTGCATATCTACGTAGTGGCGATACCTCTCCTCCATCGTATTAGTGTAACCCTAAATTTACCCTAGAGTACTGCTTCGTTGAAGACTCTCTGAAGACTCACACCATTGCTCAGTCACGTGAAGGCACTCTTTTGAAGATTGCGTTGAACTGCTGCATGCGTTGGGGATTTTGTAGATTTCTCTATGGCGTGGAGGTGAGCTGCCCTCCTTGATGACCCGTTGAACAATGGGAGGATTGACGTTATCGGCAATACCAGCGTTGGAGGAGTCTTGGGGGATGCCTGCGTGAAGACCGGTGAGAATACTGTGCGATGAACACAGCTCACGCATATTTATTTTCTTGAAGACTGAACTTGTGAATTACTAAGAGAGCTCGCTAGTGGAGAGCGTGGGCTCTTCTTATTAGGCGTGGACTGCATTCTACGTTGGTTGAAGGAGTTGCCTATGGTGAAGGAGATTCCTGCATTGGTTGAAGGAGCTGCCTGCGTTGAAGGAGATTCCCTTCTCTGACTGCGTGGAGCCACTGATTGCCATTTCGGAGGAATTATTCTACATAATTATAATGTCTCTGGTGGGGTGAGAGAGGCGTATTGGGAAGAATTGATTCTTTTGAGTGTGAAATGGTATTTTCTGTGTGAGAGAAGAGGGCTTAAACCAATTTTTAAGCTCTGGATTAGATTTTTTAACTCTCGAGAGTATAACAGGCACAAAAGGATATAGAAAAATTCCTGACTGTTTCGTTTACGAGCAATACAACTTGCTTTCTCTATATAGTAGGCTTGCTTGTGGTATCAAAAAGGTTTAAATAGTATTATCCACTGTCTTTGTTATTTTTGTCAGATAAATAATGTATGCTGCATATTGCAGAGGCCCGTGAGTGCTGTATTCGAGCTGTGAGTTAGAACCTATATCTATATGCATGAGCTATGACTGCTGCATTTTACTTGTACACTTTGTTGTGTATTTAATGAGCTCTTAATTGCTACTTGATACTGTGTGGAAGATATATGTTGTTGCTGGTGTATATCGTATATTGGAGACCCCATTGAATGATACATGTTGCTGGTGTTTTGAGCTGTAATATTGAAATGTGTAAACCTAGACTGCTACAAACATCCACTTGAAGACTGAAGTTGTGACCAAATTCTACGTGAAAGGAGATTACTGAGACTGCCCATCATGTTGACTGCATAAAGGTTTGGATTTTGAAATCTACGAAGAGCTGAGATGACTATTGACTGTTGGTTGTAATAATTGCTGAGCAGTTCTTCTAGTGCTAAAAATTTTCTTATGAACTTATTGACAGCATATTTTCTCTGTCATTGTATCATTTTTAAAAACTTGAAGTTGAGATATTAAGATTGTAAATCACCTTGGCAGAGACTGTAGACCTGCAAGGTTATTGTTTTTCTCTTTGTCATATTAAGTTCATTATTGTAAATTACACTAACAGTTGCAAAAGATGCATTCTATAGCATCTGGAGAATCACTTTGCTTTGCTCAAAAAGCAAAGAACCACACCAAAGACCAATCCAAAGATCATCCCAAAGGAGATAGCAGCAAGAGAGGCAGAGGAAGAAGAAACTTCAAAGGTAGAGGAGGTAGAAACAACTCCAGCAAAAGATCAGATTTGCAGTGCAAGCATTGTGGAAAGACTGGACACACATCAAATCAGTGTTGGGCTTCGTGGGACTCCATCAAAGACAGACATAACCAGAAGAAAGATGACAACAAAAACCAAGATGCTAGTAAATCTTCTGATTCTGCTCATTGTATTGTTGCACATTGTAATCTTGGAATTAATGAAATGACTTCACTTTCATCTTACAAATATTGTTGGCTGCTTGATACTGGTGCAACATCACACATGACTTTTAGAAAAGACTTTTTTGAAGAACTTAATGAAACAATAAATGGCATAGTGTACTTTGTAGATAAGTCAAGTCTTAAACTAAAGGGAATGGGCACCATTCGACTGAAGATGCCTAGATTCCCTGATTTCTTGTTGAAGAATGTTCTTTATCTTCCAGAGTTGCAGAGAAGCCTGCTGTCCTTTGTGGAGATTCGACAGCGAGGCCATTCCATCCACATGTTTGATGGAATCATAGAAATAAGAAAGTCCTCTGACAACCAAGTCATCATGACTGGATACGAAGATGGGAAGCTGCTGAAGCTAAAGGGTTCATCTGCAAAGTTCAGAACTATGCCTACCTCTCTCAGCATGGAGAAGGTAATTTGTCATCTATTTCATTGTGGCATGCAAGATTTGGTCATCTAAATTGTAACAGTCTTCGTTTGTTGAGAAAGAATGGTGTATTTGGTTTGCCCACCATTCCCAAAGAGAAGAACAAATGTGATGCATGTATATTAGGGAAACATAGTAAGTTGCCATTCCATGAATCTAATTTCAGAGCAAGTAGGAAATTAGAATTAGTGCATTCTGATTTATGTGGCCCAATGCCAACTCCTTCTGCAAATGGGAATAAGTATTTTATGACATTTGTTGATGACTACTCAAGAATGTGTTGGACATATTGTTTAAAGACAAAATCAGAAGCATTTCAAACATTCAAAGACTTTCATGCATTGATATAAAAACAAGCACAATCTAAAATTGGTACACTTCGTACTGACAATGGGAAAGAATACACTTCAAATGATTTTGAAGATTATCTTTGCCAACATGGAATTGCACATCAGACTATAGTTCCCTACAATCCTCAACAAAATGGTGTAGCAGAAAGAATGAACAGAAGCATAATGAATATGGTTTGCTCAATGATGTTTTTCATGAATGTAAAACTAATGTTTTGGGGTGATGTAGTAAAATGTGCAGCCTATTTGAGAAACAGAAGTCCCTCAAATGCTCTTGATAACAAGACTCCACATGAAATGTGGTTTGGCCATCTCCCTTCAGTCAGGCATCTCAGAGTTTTTGGTTCCACCTGTTATGCCTTGATTCCAAAGGAGCAAAGAAACAAGCTTGGTGCTCGAAGCAGAAAATGCATTTTCCCGGGGTACGGAAAATACTCCAAGGCATACCGTCTATATGATGAGGTAAACAAGAATTTTGTTATTTCCAAATATGTCATTTTTCTTGAGACTAATAAAAATGACCAATCCATTGAGAGACAGCTTGATCATTTGGAAAAATATCCTCATCCAAAGAATTATTCTGAAAATGAATATGAAATTCCAAACCTTGAAGGGGGGATTCCTATTCTGGAACAACCTTTGGAATTTCCATATGAAGCACCAACTCCCCTGCATGAAGAAGTTCCTGCTACTTCACCTAATCAAGAGGTTCAACTGGATGATGTGATTGAGAGAATTGGAAGACTCTCAATCAATGATGAAGCACCACCAGCTGATCAACCAGGACCATCACGGAAGATTCCTAAATGGGCCACAAAGACACTTGAAAGTGTCCATCCGGATGAAGTTGGAAAGACGGGAACGAGAAGTTAAAAAAGACATGAAGATGGAGGAGAAGCAGATAATTCAGGTGATAACATGGATGTATCATTTGATTGTGAATTTAATTTATCTACTAACTTTGAACCAACTTCCTTTGAAGAAGCCTCTACTCGAGTTGAGTGGAAAGAAGCTATGTAGAATGAGTATGATGCACTCATGAAGAATGGAACTTGGAAGTTGGTTGACACTCCAGTTGGAACCAAACCAATTGGCTGCAAGTGGGTGTACAAGAACAAATATAGATTAGATGGCTCACTTAACAAGCACAAAGTGAGGCTTGTAGTAAAAGGCTATGCACAGAAAGAAGGAATTGACTATGAAGAAACATTTTCTCCTATAGCAAAATGGGCTACCATCCGTACCTTAGTCTCTTTAGCTGCTCAGAAAGGGTAGAAAGTTTATCAAATGGATGTGAAGACTGCTTTCTTGAATGGAGATTTGAAAGAGAATGTCTTCATGTCTCAGCCAGAAGTCTTTGTTGTGAAAGGAAAAGAACAAAAGGTATGCAAGCTTGTCAAATCCTTGTATTGTCTAAAACAAGCACCTTGCGCATGGTATGAAAAGTTAACCAAGCATATTTTGAAGTTAAATTTCGAACATTTTGATCTTGATGATGCAACACTGTTTATAAAGATAGTTGGAAGATCTGTTGTGTATCTTGTGGTACGTAGATGATCTTTTGATGATAGGGAACAATGAGAGCTATATAGCATCCATAAAGAAAGATTTGAAAAAGATCTTTGAAATGACAGATATGGGACATTCCACTATTACTTAGGAATTGAAGTCACTCAACATCCTAAGTACATATTCCTATCTCAGAAAAAATATGTTGGAGAACTACTAAACAAATTTTGCATGACAGAATGCAACCCTATATCTACTCCAATGGAACAGAAAATGAAGCTCACATCAAGCGAAGGAAAAGAATTTGAGGATGCGACCAAGTATCGACAACTTGTAGGAAGTATTATCTACCTTACAACAACTAGACCAGATATTTATTATGTTGTTGGCATACTTTCAAGGTTCATGCATAAACCTTGTGAAGGACACTGGTCAGCTGCAAAAAGAGTTCTAAGATACTTGAAGGGGACTCAAGACGTTGGACTCAAGTACTCTAAAGTGGATGAATTCAAACTTATTAGGTACTCAGACCTAGATTTTGATGGCAATAAGGAGACAGGAGTATCAACTTCTAGATACACTATGAGTCTTGGATCGGTAGCTGTCTCATGGAGATCACGTAAACAGTCAGTTCCGGCAGATTCAACAACAGAAGCAGAATATGTGGTTGCAGCTGAAGCAACGAAAGAAATAGTATGTCTCAGGAAGATACTTGAAAATTTGCAAGAAAAACAAGAGAACTCCGCTCCATTATTGATCGACAATACTTCTGCAATCAAGCTGGCCAAGAATCCTAGATTCCATGATCGAACCAAACACATCAACACAAAGTATCATTTGATTCGACATCATGTAGAGGCCAAGACAGTCCATCTTCAACATTGTTCCACAAATGATCAAGTTGCAGACATCTTCACCAAAGCGCTTGGACGAGAAAAGTTTGAAAGATTCAGAAACATGCTCGGACTTACTAACACCCCTTCGGATTAAGGGGGGGATTATTGGAATATAATCCGTTGGGATTATATTTTGTAAATAAATAAAGAAAACTGAATAGTTATGTAGGAAGTTGAAAAGGCTGGGCAGAAGATGAAACTGAACCAGCATTTGTAAATGTATAAATAAATGCTTTGGCTATGAAATAAAGGAATCGGGAGTTATTTACCTAACAGTTAGGGAAAATTTAAGCATTAAAATAATTCAACATTTACAAAGAGGGTGATTGCAATCTAATGATGGTCACTTTTGGCATGTTAGATGCAAAATAGAAAACTGAAAAAAGAAAAGAATCCCCCAACTTGGATTTTTTGAGATACTTACACAAAAGATCTTTCTTTGAGTAAAAACGATGAAATGTAGGAAATTGATTCATGTCTCTGAATATAGAAGTTTTATATATTGAAAATTTTCATAACTATGTCAATTTTCATTTTTTCTAATAATCACTTTTGATATTTTAGGCAAATGATAAGGTTAATGTTTTTGTGGGTGCATCATTTGAGGGCCTAAATGATGGTCTCGAGCTATAAAAGTTTGAATGCATGTAGAGGAGATATAGCAAGTCTAGTGCAAAGCTATTTTCTGAAAATAAAATTAATAATTTTGAATTTTTTTTATAACTATCTAAGTGATCATTCCTTGAAAATGGTCTGTATTTTGTGGGTGCATCCTTTGAAAGTCTTAATGCAATAATCATGAACTAGGTTTTTTTTTATAGAAAGTAGAGGTTAGTGCCTTTTAGTGCACCATATAATTTTTTTTAAACGATAAAGAATTGAAAAAGCTATGGAGAAAAACACTAACAATGTGTTGTTTGAGATAAGGGGTTAGGACATAATAGAAATTGAAAAAAAAAGGAAAAAATAATATTTTTAAATAAGAAATACATATTTAGAATCTGTAGAAAAATGCTATTTATGTTTAAGGTTTTGTATAAAAATGATTGTGTGTAACATACTGTAACAAGTGGGTAAACACAAGCTTCTTCCAAAATTGGAAGAAATACCCAATTAGCTATGGTTTATCATATACCATAGCACAAGTTTAGTATTACCAAAGAAAAATCCAAACCATAAACATAGGACTATTGGTGTGTAATGTCCCTAAAATCCATGAATAAATAATCAAATTCGTACGCTAACAAAACTGCTAAGATCTTAAGAACATCTTTATTTTACTAGGAAATAAAAACTTGGATAAAGAACTAAGCCTAAGTGTTGTTGTTTTACTTCTTTTGTGTTTTATGTATGATGATGATACTTACATGTCACTATTCTATTTTTCAATGTGCTTGTATTTTACGTACATATTTGTATAGTTTACTGATATTATTGATGTTATGTTGTTTATGTTTTTCTTTCATGTTATGTTTAATTACATCGTTATTTACTTATTACGATGAAGAGGCTGACTTACCTCTGTATGTAAAGAGGTGGAGTAGCATGATTTTTCCCTACTGACTAACTCGGAAAGGTACGAGATATGCTTATGGGATTGCTTAGTTCAATGGGAACTAAGACATGTGTGCCTATTTTTTTCCACAGGTGATTTCTCCTATAAACCTAGGCTTGTGAACATAACAGAACAAAGTCCTAGCATATTCATATATTTGAACCTAAGAGCTAAAGGTTATGGCTATGAAATACTAAATCTATGCTCACAACCAAAAGAGAACACGTTTCTAAGCTCCTAATTGTAAATGTATGCTAGTGATTTATGGTTAAGGGGTTTTATACCTTTGATAAAGGCTATGTGCATGTTTGAACTATGATGTGGAGGTTTAAAAATTTTGGATGTAAAACCTTTAAAATTATATAATCATGGAGGGTTTATGCTATTGCATACACATGTAATCAAAACTATGAAAATGTTTATAACTATAGAATATATATAACATTCATAACTATGGAAGGATTTAACGATTTCGATGGAAATGGTTTGAAGCAAACCTATAGGCTTGTGAGTTTTGATCTCGAAAAGGGTGGTGACCAGGTTGGCGCATTGAATGCTTCATGTGATGTGTAGGCTTCAAGCCTTGTGCCTTGCATTAGAGTTTCATTTGTCATTCGTTTGACTCTTTGTTTGGTGTTGGAGGGAAGTTTCATGCTCTAGATGGGATTTGCGCATACCATGTCAAGCTTACATTGTTGTCCATGAGAACGTTGAAATGT
This sequence comes from Pseudotsuga menziesii, assembly GCA_001517045.1. Lineage (NCBI taxonomy): Eukaryota > Viridiplantae > Streptophyta > Pinopsida > Pinales > Pinaceae > Pseudotsuga > Pseudotsuga menziesii. The sequence continues at coordinate 226,245 of LPNX010294805.1, read as the reverse complement.
ATGCCATTTCTCCATATGGTTACACTCTTTAACTTTCATTTGGTTTTATAGTTTGCTGCATACTTTTCATAGTCTTCTTGGTTTTGTTGTTTGTAAGTTTGGGCAACGTGGGTGCTCAACTTGAAAGGTAGGGATTTGGTCGATTGTTCAACCATCCGAGTAATCCCATGTAGAGCAAGGTCCTTTATCCAATGTTTAATCTATTATGTTGCTATAGATTTTTGATCGTGGGTCCAGAGAATGTTGATAGTGAAGCTTAGTTTAAGTTGTTCAATGTAGGTTTTGGTTTGGGGTTCTTTCATCCTGTTTGGGCATTTTATGTGAATGTGTAAATAGTAATTGTAGGGCTCTGTAATGTATAAACAAGATGGTAAATTTTGGGTTAAAATGACCTAGCTCTATGTTTTGGTGTAAGCTACGAGCTCTGTGATTTTTTATTTACTATCAGCTCTGTAAATGGATCTTGGTTTGTTATAGTTTGACTCTATGTTTCTTTGTTTATTATGAGTCCCGTGGTTTTAATGGATGTGTTTATGTGTGCCATTGTGTTGCAATGGCACTATGATGCCAATAATTTTCTATTGTTAATTTCCTGTGGAAATTCGTGGGTGTTTAAACCTTTCTGCTAGTAGTTTGAATGATTTGTCATTTATAATGGGGATGCTTTGTTTATTGAATGATTTGGTTTTAATTTGAAAGAGCCTAGCTATGTCTATATGTTTAGATATGATGAATTGTTTGTTTCACTGGAATCGATAATGGCTTGGCCCAAGCACTGCATGAACAATGCATCCTGTGTGTTGGGTTTAAATGTTGGTTGTTAAATGTATAGGATTTTTAACATTTTTAAATAAATCGATACTAAGTCCTATATGGCTATTTTTTTGGTTTAATTGTATTTGTTGCTATGAGATGGATTTATGTGATTCGATCTTGGATCGATTTCTAGGATGGGTTTTAAAGTTTTAATTAATATTATGATTATTAGCTAAGTGCTCCAAATGGATTTATCTATTTAACATTTAGTTTCATGATGTGTTTTATGTGGAATCTATTTTTTATTATTATTTCAATCGATCATTGCTCGTTTAATTGGAGCGTAAGATATTGAAACTTGGTTCACAGTTCTATTTGTTATTGTATTTTTATAGATTTGGTTTGGAAAAGAAATGACAGACAACCAATCCTTAACCAGATTCGATTGTTGGGCACACGAATGATGTTTATAATTTTTTGTTTTAAAGTGTAGATGAGTTTTATGTCTTTAAACATTTGCATTCGCTAGCAATATGGAATATTCCAGCACCATGTTTTAGCTTAAGGGTTTGAGTTTTGGGTTTTAAGTGATTTGATCTTTGGTGTGAATGTTTTATGAATATGTTTTTAATTTGTTATTTATATTCATTTTAATGTTTTGAGCAAAGTTTAAATAATGATTAGTTTAAGCAATAAACTAAGTTTGTTTATCATTAGGTTTGCTTAGTTAATTTTGTTTATATTCGGTTTAGTTTTAAAATGTGATGTAGGTTGTAACTTAAGATGTAGTTTAATTTTAACTAGAAGCTAGGGTTTGAATCTAGATTACAAATTCTAACATAAAATTATTAACTAAATATAAATCTAATAGTTATTTAACCCTAGAATTCTATCTAAGAATTTAAAATTTGAGTTTCACTTTAAACAATAAAACAATCTTAATCATAGAAACAACTACAAAGTAAAAATTGCAGATATTTAATCTAGAGCATAAATATTATAAGTATAACCTCTAAACATAATTAATATACTAGGAGATGTAAAACCCTCATAGATGCAACTATTCAGCTTGTTTTAATGGCTATGAACCCTAGACACTTAAACGCACAAAATTAATAAAAATTAGCTATCTTTGACCTTAGATCTCATAATCGGATAACCTTGGAAATACCACGTTCCTCCCAATGATGACCTAGAACCATTCCTGGTTCTAATCTGGTTCCCCCCGAGCTGGCTCCGACATGAAAGTGATATAGAACTCCAAAGGGTGAGGCTGCTCTTATTTGGAATATCATGCTCTATATAAGAATGCTTGCTTTTGGAAATTCTCTCCAAAAATATTTTGGAATAATGATGAGATCCCCCAAGCCTCTCTTGGCTTGGGTCTTTATAGACAATCTTTAGGAAAGGGTAGTTGTTTTTAAATCTTCAGTTAAATCAAGAATCCATTATTTTCTTGAAAATAATATTTAATTGATTTATGTGGATTTAATAATTATTTTGTTTCACTTTGGAACTTTTTACTAGTTCCTAATTTGAATTTAGAATGGAATATTTATTTAATCATTTTAGAATAAATACATAGACTCTTTATTTATTATTTTAGTTATCCTTATTTCTTTATATTTATATATATAATTAATCATTTATTCATAATATATATAAACTATATATATTATATTTCATATTTATTTATGCATCATATAGTTCATGATCCCATTTATTTGATGCTTTCCTTATATTATACTATTTATTTTATCAAGGCCTCAGGTAGGGTTGGTCATTTAAGTTAGGGAACTATAGATCCTCCTTGCATGTTGGATTACCTCGTATATTGTGGTAGTTCTTCGAGTACTTGATGAGAAGTAGATTCACAAATTTCATTTAATCAACTCAAAATAAGTAAGATAAGGGTCGGTGCTATTCAGAGTCATTCTCACTCAACGCACTTAATTTCAGTTACTCCTAGTGTTACTTAGAGCCCAAGCTCAATGCTAATAACTGGGAGTTACACTTAGTGCAATTTTAGAGCCTCTTGCTCAACACTAATCCTAGGATATACTTGTATAATACACCTAGGGATAAAATGGCCAACAGATCCAGAGCTTATGCTCAACATCAATTTGGAAAGCTCCAGAGCTTATGCCCAACACTTCTAATTCTTATAACTCATGTGCTCTAGAGATTATGCTCAAAACAAAATCTCATAGCTCATGTGTTGCAGATCTTATGCTCAACACAATATCTCATAACTTATGTGTTCCAGAACTTGCACTCACCACAAAGTCTTATCACTCATGTTCTTCAAGGTTTATGCCCAACACATTATAGAACTCAATTATGCAATTAGTATTCTTCACATTTCATCACAATAATCATCTTAGTATATGCATTAAGGTAAATCACATAATACATCCAGTACATCATACTATGAAAATAATCTTTGTCCATAAGGGTCCATTCCCAACATATACAATCACATACAATATAATAAAACATATGCATTGGCTTATGCCCAATATATCTAACTAATCAACATAACTCATGTGCAGTGGGGCCTTACGCCCAATATAAAAACATAAAAATCAAAGTAAATCATGTGCAATGGGACTCATGCACATTATATTTAAGGTCAAAATTCGGGATATTACATTCCTCCCCGCTTAGAAAAACACCGTCATGATGTTCTAGGGACTAGAAATGAAGTAATGAAATTAGGCGGGGTGAGCCTCTCTCATGGTGACTTCATTCTCCCAAGTGGCCTCATAGGCTCCAAAGTGCTTCCATTGTACTTTCAGCTGGACTATGGTTCGCTTCCTGAGTTGTACTTCTCTGTTGTCCAGAATATGAAAGGATTTAGGTACAAATTCCCCTTCAGGGTCCACCTGTAACAAGGACCAATCAATAACATGTTTAGTATAATATAAATATTTCTGCAATAAAGATGCATGGAAAATATCATGAACATTTATATGAGAAATTAAAGATAATTCATATGCCACTATCCCTCTCTTGGAAAGTATCTCAAAGGGTCTGGAAAATCTTGGTGCTAACTTTCTGCATCTTCCCAAGCTTAATGAGCTTCTCTTTGCTTTTACTTTTAAGTAAACATGTTCACTGATTTGGTAATATTTATCTTTTCTTTTCTTATCCGCATAAATTTCCGGGCGGTCTTGTGCTTCTTTGAGGTTCTGATGTACTTTGGTGTCTAATTATTCTAGGTCCTTTAGTAAGTCTGGCCCTAACATGAGTGAGTCCACTGGGATATCCCAAGTAACCGATGTTTTACACTTCCAACCATAGAGTACCTCAAAGGGACTCATCTTAGTGGAGGTCTGGGATCTATTGTTATATGCAAAATATACGAGGTGCAGATAATATTCCCACTTGGTTGGATTGTTAATAACATACATTCTAAGCATGTTTTCCAAAATCCGGTTTACTCATTTTGTTTTCCCATCTATCTGTGGGTGGTAGGAACTAATAAAATTCAACTGCATCTCTAAGCCAGATAATAAAGATATCCAAAAGTTAGTAGTAAACTTCATATCTCGATCCGAGATGATTGCCTTGGGTATTCCATGTAATCAAAATGTCTCCTTTAAGAATATGTCGACAATGTGAACTGCCTTATTTAAGTTGAATTAACTGGGATAAAGTGTGTCTCTTTAGATAACTTGTCAAACACTACAAATATGGAATCATTTTTCTTCTTTCTCTTAGGTATACCCATAATAAAATCCATACTGTTATCCTCCCACTTCCATTCTGGAATGGGTAATGGTTGTAGTAATTATAAAGGATATTGGTGCTCAACTTTGACTAGCTGACACTCTTGGCATTTTGTGATGAATAATTCTATGTCGGCCTTTAACTTAGGCCAAAATAAATGTCTCTTTACTATTTATCTCATATTTTGATATCCTGGATGCCCTGAGTAGGGATTATGTTGGAGTTATTTTAGGATGCTAGACCTGAAGTTTCCTTCTTCTAGAACATACAATCTCTCTTTGGACCACAATAGTCAAGTCTCATCTACCCTATACTCTTTTTGTTATTGGAAAAACCTATCCTCTTGAATATTTTTTATGACTTCAACATAGAAACGGTCAACTCCATTTATCATTCTGATCCTATCATGCAAATCTGAATTGGTTTGGTTTAAGGTTACCCCAAATAACATATGATCTTGTCGACTTAAAGCATTGGTGATTTTATTTTCCTTTCCCTTTGTATGCTTTAATTGGAAGTGGTACTCGCTAAGGAAGGTCAACCATCTGTATTTCCTATCATTTAGATCTAACTGGTCGACCAAATGCTTCAGACTCATGTTCTCTGTCTTCATAAGAAATTTCTTCCCCATGTGGTAGTGCCTCCACATATTCAAGGTGCGGATAATGGTTTCTAGCTCAAGATCATGGGTGTGATAATTTTTTTCATGTTCCTTTAATTTATGTGACTCGTAACAGATTTCAGAATCATTTTGCACGAGGAATCCTCCAAGTCCTTCCTTGCTCGCATCTGTGCAAACAAAGAAATCCCCACGGGATCCATAATTCATAGTATCAGTGTAGCAATCAAAAGATGCTTAAGTTTATGAAAACTTTCTTCATGCTTGGCTGTCCACAAAAATTTGTTTACCTTCTTTTGTAAAGCGATAATGGGATAGACAATCCTCGAAAATTTCTAAATGAACTTTCGATAGTAAACCGATAATCCCAAAAATGACCTAATGTCTATGACACAGGTCGGAGTAGGCCAATCTTCTATGGTTGTTAGCACCATTTCTAACCTAACTATTTATTGAAGGGTCTGGCCATCAAAAAGAGAAATAGGGTTATAAATTTTTATATCATATGACCCTTAATATTGTTGATGAACTTCTACAGGTGTTGGAGGTCGGATTTCCATAGTAAGAATGCAAAAAAATGGAAGGAATTATGATTTTTGACCTTGAAATGTTCATGGATGAGGAAATACGCCCTTAGGAGAAATTAGTGATAGGAAATGGATGGCTGGGATGCTCAACGTAGGAAAACAACAGCTAAAATTCATTTTTGCCCAAGGAAAATCGGGATTAGAAGTGCGGAAGAGGTAAAAAATTGGGTTATGAGAGATGAAATTCCGACTTTCACCTTCTGCGATGCGAGTTTTGATTTTTTTCCAGATCCAAGTACCCAAAAATTTCTTGCGTAGATCAACAATGCAAAAAGGAACAAAGGGCGGAAATCGAAAAGCAAAAAAGTCAAAGAATTTGATCACATAAAGTTGAAATCCTAAGTTCCATTTTACACTAGATCAATAGCTCAGAGCACTTCTGTCTAGATCAATGGTGTGAAAAGAATCAGAAAGGAAGAGATCAAAAATAAGGAAACAAAAGAATTGGTTGTGAAAAATGGAGTTTTCATTTTCTGCATTCTAGTTTCCGGGTTTCGCTAAAAGGAGGAAGCGTAACGGAGGAAGTAGAAAATTAAAGTTCAGTTGATGAAAAATTCGTAGTCCCGCACTCTGATTTTCGCATCCCAAACCTTTGATCTCAGATAAAAAATCTAGAAACAGTCCACATCTAGATCAATGGTCCATCTTGATTATGAAGAAAAAGATAAATTTGAAGGTTGGAAAGTCGAAAAAGACAATATTTTGGTTTTTCTGCAGACCTCACATTAACAGATAAAAATGGATTTGATGCAGATAGATGGTACAGAAAAGAAAGGGGCAGAAAGAATGATATGGAAGCTATAAAATCCAAAATTAAAACCTTGGGAAGGCCATCATCGCATCTTATGCATTCCGCGGACCATATATCAATGGTGAGGAATGAATCTCGGTATGAGATCTACGGTTAAAAAGGATTTTTGCTGGTAAATTTCAAAGATGGAGAAAAAATGCTACAGGCCATGGTAGAAAAACTCTGAAGGGTCGTTTTCAACATGCCTGTTGTCAAAGATCCTCAACTAAATCATCATAAGTGATTTTGCACATGGTTTCTATTTTATTTCATGATCGAAGTGGATATGCTAGATCATTGCTTGTTATGATTTTCATCATTATGCTGAAACTGTTTTGGCCCTATTTCTAGGTTGGTCTCGAGGGTCTAGGAAGCTCTAAATATGCCCTCCATAGAGGGAAACAAGGTTGGAACCTATGATAATTTTGTGTTATGATTTATTGAGGTTTTTGCTAATAAACTTACAGAGCCCAATGCTTGTTGTAGTTACAGATATTCCCATGTGATTAGTAGCTTATAGTCTGTTACTTTCTTTTCCTTAGTGTATGTATTCTTGTTAATATTGCCATTATGTCTTATTCATGCCTAGATTAAGTGTATAATAGCTCATAATTCATATTGTATGCTCTGGCTATTGTTTTCAAGTATTCACCAAATATTTCCCTCCAAAATTGATGCAAAATTCATCCTGTAGATGCTCTATGTTGATGGACTGTTCATGTTCTCTCTTTATCACCAGAAAAGAAATTTTTTGACTATAACTGAGTGCTAACTTACCTCTGCATATCTTCACCTGCAAACTATTATGTAATACATCTATAATTTGTAACTCCATAGCCCAATTGTGCTTTCCCTATTTCAACCATTTCTAAATCTGAATTTGTTGTATCTTTAATTCTGGCCCTGATATAAATCTATGAGAGATCCCTCTATCGAAAGGTAGAATCCATATCTTCTTTCCTAAAGTGGTTTTGATGTTACCTTCGGGTTTACCTTTTGCAACCTAGGGTGTAATTTATAGTTCTAACAAACTAGCATCATTGTCGGGGAGAGAAAAAAAAATCATCCCTCAGAGAAACGACAAAGATCCAAAGAAGAAAGAGTTTCTGTGGGAAAACAAAGACTCCTACATTTGAACAAGATTGTATAATTTTCCCTAGTGACTCCACATTGGTTCTGAGCAATTTATAGAAGGAATCCTGACTTCCAGGTGGCCTCATACACAAGGTAATCCTGACGCTGAAATCTTACAAGGTTTGGATAACCCCAATAAATTGCTTAGAAATAAAGGAAAGGACCAGCTAGATATTCCTCATTTTGGAAATTCATCTACTCTATAATATCATAGAATTCAAGATTATGTGTGGAAAACTATTTATGAAAGGCCACTATTAAAGTCTAAATCTGAGTTTGACTTGAAGAATGCATAATTGAACCCTAGTAGGTTAGAGTCATATCTACTTGACTCCCTTTAGCATAACTTTCAAAAATATGAGAAAAATGGTGCAAGAAACTCTGCCTTTCAGAATTTTCATCCTTGTAGCCGACTATTTGTTCAAAACCCTACAGCCTTCCAAGCACCTCGTCCTGTTCCAATTCCACCTAGACAGATGGTTGCTAGATTTTCTCCATTGGCCTTACCTGTTATGTTGCATGACCTTCCTCATAGTTATTCCCATAAAATTTCATTCTATGATGGGGAGGGAAATTTCACATCTAGGAAACATGTTGATAGGTTTGATGATCTTATGGAACTGGAGCTGATAGATGATGATTATCCGAAGATGATGTTGTTTGTGCTAAGATGTTTTGGATAGGTAAAGGAATGGTTCAAAGACTTGCATGTTGGATCCATCTGTATATTTGAAGCTTTCCAGAATACATTTCTAGAGAAGTGGGATGATAAGAGAATCCCTCTACATGCTCTGTCTTAGTATAACGATATGAAGAAGGGAGGTTTTGAGTATGTTCTTGAATTCTCTAGTAGATTTATGAGCGTGTACAACTCCATCCCTTCTGATATCAAACCACTTGTGGGTGCTACAAAACTCCACTATGTTGATTCCTTTGACAATGAGTTTGATTTGTTATTGAGAGAGAGAAAATCAACAAGTCTCCCTATCATGTTTCAAGATGCCTTGGAGGTGGAAGCTAACATGATGGAAAATGGAAAAATAAAGAAAAGAACATAAACTGATAAAAGAAAAATTAGAGAATATGGCCCCTCTACTTCTGTTGTTGCTTCATGTTGATCCTAGTTCTGTTACTATTTTTGGAAGATAAAATACTCATTTAACCATATATTTTATTATCTTTTGTATATTTTATAACACACAGATCATTATTCAACCTCAAGTATGAGTGTTTTTAAGGTTTATATGAAATATTTTATTACTATCATTTTTATGGTTTTATTAATTAAAATAACATTATTGAAGCATATTTGATGTATTAATTAGTTTGTATAATTGTTTACAGGTTTTATAATCCTTTTGGGCCAAGATTAATATGCAAAACGCATTCATCCTGCTTTTTGCACATCATATCCAGCTCGTCATTTATCCCGTTGCGTGAATATCGCTGGTGGTTTTCCATATGTTGAGATGTGTTGCTGTCGACTCCAGTTCTGAAGCGCACTAGTAGATAGACACTCCATTCACCCTAGATCAACGTCCAGCATATCCAGCTCACATACCAGCCTTTCGTTTAGCAATCTGTCCAGATCGCCTATCAGACTGCATGCTACTGGGGATTAATTCCAACCATTTAAAATGTGAACCAGCTTCCAAAATTCTATTATCCATGTGTCTGGGTGATGAAGCTGTGTTCTATACTATTCACTATCCTGCATTCTCCTTCACTCACCACCACGTCAACCATCCATGCGCTAGATTGTTGCATTCAACCCATGATCTAGAAGATGCACCACTACGCTCTCCTTTGTTCGTCATCAGTCACCTGCTGTGATAAGGAAGGATCTTGTTTTCCACCTCTGTAGATATTTCACACTGAAGGATTTGTGTGCCACATCTGAAGACCTGCTACCCTGGAAAAGGAACCTGCGCGTATGTTGTCTAGTGAAAAGAACCATACTCACGCTGAAGAAGGAAGATGCTTATGTGTTGGCATATGATCAGTTAAAGTGCCTTTAAAGATCAACTAAATTTAGAGAGCAATCGACCTCTAAAGGGTCGAATTTCTCATCCCTGTAAATCATTATATAAATAAATCTCTATGAGAAAGTTGAAGCTAGCTAGAAAATAAGTCAGTTAGTAGAGTTAGGAGAAGAGTTCTTGTAATTTACTCTTGAACTTTGTATTTCTGTTCCACCATCTGAATAAAGAGTTGTATGCATTATTGTTGAAGATTACGTTTAAGTAGAAGTTAGCCAGGAATCACCCCTGATTGCTGAGAAGGCCCCTCATCAACCAAAGGTTCATTTTCTTTGTTTAGCTTAGTTTTGTTTCTATTTTAGCTAGTCTAGTTTAATTTCTAGTTTGTTTCCATTAGATTATAGTAAATCCTATCCTATTTGTTTTCTGTAATACATTAACTTAGTTTTATTTTGAAAGTTAATTAGTTATATGCACGCATAGATTGCTTTTAGTTATTTTCTTTTAGTCATTTTGTTTCCAGTTATTTTCATTTCCAGCATTACTTTCATCCTTTGTTTTCAAGAATATAGAGTATGTTGTTTTCATGAATTTAGAATAGATTAAATTATGTTATTTCCTTTCGTGTTTTGGATTTATGAAAGTTAATTTCCAGTTAATTTATTAGTTTAATATGCAAATGATTCATTTTGTTCATGAATTAGTTTAAGGTTAATTTGTTGTTAAATAAGTTTATTTACTGTTCCAATGCATTAGAATTACATCTACATGGCTTCAGCTAAAGATTAGTTCATTTAGGTTAGTTTTTACCATTTTTACTGTGCATCCTATCATTCAGATAGCATGTTCAGTCTATTATTCAACCACCCTTTCAGACCCACAGTTTAGTCTGTCATTCAACCCTTAGTTCTGTTTTTTTGTATTTTAATATTGTTTTCAATTCTGTTTTGTTGATGTTTGAATTATGCTTTGTCTGTAATAGTTAAATAATAGTTTTGTTTAAAATTTAAATTAAATTTTAGTTGTTTTAAATTATTTATTAAAGTTTTATCATTTTCCTTACTTCTTTTACTTTGAACGTAGTTTAAGTTATTCTTAAGTTTTGTTTCTGATTTTGTCTTATGGTTGTATGATTTTGTGTCTATTCCTTTTGAATTGATTATTTATTTGCATGCGAGATTTAGTGTTTTCCTTAGTATGTTTTTAGGTTGTATTTTTATGATTGTGTTATTGTTGAACCTAAAGATATTTCTTTATTAATTTTTCTACTTTCTTCTTTTATTTAAGTTTTCTTTATTAAGTCTTCTACTTGCTTCTTTTTAAGTTTTCCTTATTAAGTTTTCTAGTTGCTTATAAGTTAAGTCTTCCTTTCACTTTAGTTTTCCGTTTGAATAAGTAAGTTGTTGATTATATCTTTTTTCAGTGAAAAATTATAAGATAGATTATTTGTTTAGTTAATATTTTATCTCAGTTTAGTTACCTTAATTGCATTTTTAGGAAGTTTGAATCAGTTTTTCATTTTGGAAGATATTTCGACCTTTTGTTTCTTAAAATATTTACACGACACTCTCTACCTTCGCATCTATTTTGTGTCAACTCTAAGCTTACCAACCCCGGTTGATAATTAAAAAATAGGTGGATTAATTTAGACATATAACACCCAACACTTTTGGTGCCGTTGTTGGGGAGTTGTTCTATAAGGTAGAGTAGAATTCTTTATGAAGTTTAGTAATAGGTTGGTAGCGGGGGAGCGGTAAGACGAAAGGTAAGAACTTGCGCATCTGTTATAACAGGCGCCCCCAAATCCATCAATAGCGTAGCATAGATTTTCTTTAGTTTAAATTTTTTCATGAGTAGAATTAGATATTCTCAGGGTAGATTTATCAAGACCAAAAAAATTATTGAAATCCCTACTAACTACCATAGGGGACGTAATTCCCCAACTACTAACTCACCAGAAAGGTATCGAAAGATGCCTATAGGAAGTAGTTCTACCCTGAAACCTAAAGAAACTCCCTTAGAAGATCTTACTGGAGAAGAAATATAAGGAGAAGGAACCTTGGTAGAAGGTCCAGAGTACCATGATCCTGAGGAAGCTCAAGAAGGTCAGCCATTAGAAACCCCTAGCCCTCCATTAGTTTCAAATCCAATTAACAAAACCTTTTCACTAGTAGGAGTACTGAATTTTGTTGACTTTGTTGACCCTGCTCAAGTAAAAGCTCTCTTTGGAACCTCAGTAGATCCAGTTATTTCACAAATTGAAACTTCTACAGTAAACTCTAATATCCCTCTAGGATTCAATAAAAACACGGTTGATCAGAGGAAGATCTCTCCCGAAAAAGAACATTGGGATGCCTCCTTATCACCTCGAAAGGAGACTCCTAGTTATATTTACTTTAAGAATCTAACTTATATGGAGAGACGGGGAGAAAATGAAGATCATGATGAAGTTAGGAATGAAGAAGGAGAAAAGGGAAATCAAACTGAGGCTACCTTCGGGTTCCCTATCTCAGATACAATGTAGGATGTAACTATGAAAAACATCCCTCCTTCCTCCTTGCCTAATTTCTATGGAAAAAGTAATGAGGACTTGGACACGTTCCTATTCGAGTTTGATATCCTTTGTAGGAGTTACAATTATCTACAAGACGCTCACAAAATAAAACTCTTTCTTGATACACTCAAGGATTCTGCCTTGAGATGGTTCATGGGATTAGGAGAATCCTTTATCCAGACTTGGGATGATATGAAAACCTCATTCTTGTGAAAATATGAAGAATACTGCAAACCTAAGGACTCTCGATATGATATATTTCAAGATACAACAACTTGAAGACAAGAGCCTGGAATATTATCTTGAGAGGTTTATTTATACTTTACATAAGTCTAAATATAATGACCTCCGAGAAGATGCAGTACGTACACATTTCCTTAATGGAAACTGTGAGGACTTGTTAGAGAGTCTTAATCTCATGGAAGTTGGTGATATTTCTCATAAAAATTTTGCACAGATCGGTGAGATGTGTAAAAATTATTCTAGGAGTAGGTGGAAAGTTGCAAATTTTTTTTGAGAGCCTTTTAGTAAGAATATAAGAGGAAATGTTCCTAGTTCAAGACGAGTTACAAGAGTAGAGTTAGGAAACCTATTGGATAATTTTAGGACTGATATCTTAGGAGCAATGGGTTCCCAACTGGATGCTTTACAATCCAAGAAAAGGCGGGATGAAGAATGAGCAACAATGAGTATCTTTTGTCCAAGATGTAGAACTAAACATCCCCAAAGGGAATGTCCCTTAAACAACATCTTTGTATGTCACATCTATACAGAAGAGCATCCAACAAATAACTGCCCATCCTTCCTTGCATTGCAAGCTATCTATAAGAGTGGGGATGTAGTTGAAACATCTAGGAGGCCTCCTTAGCAACCTAGGGACCAATCGGCATATCCAAAATTTTCACCAAAACCTCTACCCTATTATCCTCCATGTCAGCCACCTCAACAATGGAACAATTCTAGCTGGTAGAGTTGGCCATATCAATATCCTCCTCCTCAACTTACACAACAACAATATTGGTCACAAGGATGGAGAGGACAACCATATCATCAGCCACAACATGTTCCTGCACCTAATCATTCTTATCCTCAGAATCAAACAAATTTCCAGCAAATACCGCATGGAATTGTACCTCCAGTTCCTTTTATGACACGACAACCTCATCACTTTCAGAATGCAAATCCTCCTCAATCGACATCATTACTTGCACAATTGATACCTAACCCTAACAATAAACCAACTCAAGCTCTTAACAACATTGAGCTGCAAACCCTTCCCTCATACCTTATCTCGACTGTACCTGTACATGAAATTCAATTACAATCGGGAAGAGTTGTGAATAATAAACCCAAGTCATCAGTCATGATTCAGAAACCAAACAAAGAAGAAGTAGATTCAAGTGAACTTGTGAATGATGCTATTTTGGAGGATGTGACCATTGCAAAGGTTCCAGTACACACCCATCCTCCACAAGAAACTATTCAGGAGCAAAAAATTCCTCCATTTCTAGAAAGATTAGTAATAGAAAAACCTGTAGTTCATCCAGAGTATAACATTTTGAATGAATTAAAGAACATTTGTATTAAGATCCCTATATTACATACTATCAAAGATATATCTATCTATAGTAAGGTAATAAAAGAGACATGTATTAAACGCCTAGGAAAGAAGCAAAAGGACCCTCTTACAATTCATGTTATAGGAGAAATTTCTGAATGTATGACAGGTCAGTCCCAGATTGCAAAATATACAAATCCAGGAACCCCAGTAGTGACTGTAATTATAAACAACATTGCCATAGAGAATACATTAATCAATTTAGGATCTGTTGTTAACATGATGACCACTGCAGTTTGAGAAATTTTACAGTTAGGACAATTTCTCCGACCTACCCCTTCCATCCTATAACTAGCACATCGCACTATGGTAAAACCTGTTGGAGTCCTGGACGTTATTGCTGTATTAGTAGCTTCATGGGACCACCCTGTCGAATTTGTGGTCATAGAATCAAAGGATGCTTCTAAAGGAAATCCTATTATCTTGGGAAGACCATGATTAGCCACTGCAAATGCTTCTATAGGGTGTAGGGATAGAGAGATGACTATTTCCAATGGGTTTTCCACACAAAGACTTATTTTATACCCCTCAGCACAACCAATAAATAAAAATTCATGGTGGTTAAATTGTTCTTTTGGGGATGAATAATTTGATGATCTCTGCCTTCCTAGTGATTTTTCTTTAGCACTTCAGGAACAGACCACTGAGAATGTATTAAACCAGTTTGTCTCTTCAACAACCTGTACAGATTTCCCTCAGTCCTTTTCTCAACTTGATCAAATTTTTGGAGATGAGTTTCAAGAGAATATGGCTCTCTCAATGTTTATAGAAACACCATGTGTCTTCACAATTGAAGAGCATACAAGACCATATACCATACCTTGTGAGGTTGGCCCTGAAAAATTCTTACATATAAATGCTGGATTAAGTGAAAACCAACAAGCACAACTACTTAAAGTTCTTAAGAAACAAGCTGGAGCATTCTTGTGGGAATACACTGATATGAAGGGTATACACCCCGATACCTGTATTCACCATATTTATATCGATCCAATCATATCACCTATAAGGTAGCCACAAAGGAGGATGAATCCTGCTCTAAAGGATATAGTAAAAGAAGAATTACGAAAAATCCTCATTGTTGGCTTTATCTATCCTATTTTTGATAGTAAATGGGTATCTCCTTTAGTAGTAGTTTCAAATAAAGTTACAGGGAAATGGCGTAATTGGGTTGATTTTAGGGAACTGAACAAAGCTACTTTGAAATACTACTTTCCTTTTCCTTTTATTGATCAAGTGTTAGATACATTGTCAGGTAAAGAATAAATTTCCTTTCTTGATGGATATAGTGGATACAATCAAATTCTAATAGCACTTAAAGATCAGGATAAGACCACTTTTACATGCCCTTGGGGAACATTTTCTTATTGAGTCTTGCCATTTATCTTATGTAATGCACTTGCCACTTTCCAGCAGGAAGCCTTAGGAATATTTTTCGATATTATACATGACTGTGTGGAGTTGTACATGGATGACTTTACAACCTATGGTAATACTTTTCAAGAAGCTATTAACAACCTAGAGGAAGTTCTGACCCGATGTTAAGAGACAAACCTAGCCCTTAGACATGAAAAGTGTAAAATGTTACTAACAGAAGGTATACTTTTAGGGCACCATATTTGTTCCCAAGGAATTAAGGTAGACCCTGCTAAGATTGAAGTAATAGTTGGCCTTCCCTCTCCAAAAACCCAGAAAGAGGTAAGAAGCTTCCTTGGTCATGTAGGCTATTACCGCCGCTTTATTGAAAATTTTACTAAAATAGGTGCACCAATGTTTAAGTTACTTACAAAGGACTCATAATTCTAGTGGATAGAATCCTGTCAAAATGATTTTGAAATCTTAAAAGCTAAACTATCGGTGGCACCAATACTTTGGGGTCTTGATTGGTCCCTTCCTTTTCACATATCTACCGATGCCTCTGATACAGCCATAGGAGGAGTCCTCGGAGAAAAAGAAGGACAAGCACCTTATGCCATCTACTTTATTAGCAAAAATGTGACCCCTACTGAATTAAATTATACCGTTACCGAAAAGGAATTTTTGGCAGTAGTTTATTCTATTAAAAAATTTCATGACTATATCACAGGTTATGAAGTTTTTGTGCATACCGATCACTCCACCATTAGATTTCTGATGAATAAACCAATTACCAATGATAGAGTGACCCGATGGCTTCTTTTATTGCAAAAATTTAACATTACTGTCATTGATCGACCTAGTAAAGAAAATATCGTAGCCAATTTCCTTTCCCGTATTCAAGATGAAGATGATACTAAACTAGTTGACGACAACTATTGGAGGAGAAAGTCAAGAAGCCGATTGGAATGATAGCCGACTTAGTCGATTAGCCGACTAAGTCAATCAACCGACTAATTAGAGATTAGGTCGGCCACATAAGGTCGTGTCGGTTGACCGAATCGACAGGTAGTTATTTGTAACTATTTTGTAATTCATATATATTAGGTTGTTGAGCCAGATGAGAACTCAATTTAGTTCTCTGTATTGGTTGGACCCTTTCACTATAGTATAATCTATTATTCTACTTACTTGTTCTTGTCTCTTGTCTCTGTTATGTATGTCTGCTTTTAATGTGTATTATTGGTAACCATATGTGATCTATGAGATTACAACATTGGTTCTATTGCTGGGAACCAATGTTTTCTTGATGAACATCTATTTGCAGTATCTGTTCAAACCCCTTGGTTTGCGAATATTTCCAATTATCTAGCAATGAGGAAAATACCAAACCATTTTTCTCCACATGAGAAGCATCGTATTATAGTTCAGAGTTCTAATTATTATTGGGTTGATAACGATCTCTTCCACACTGGTCTCAATGTTATTATTCGATGATGTGTGTGGGAGGATGAAATGATAGAAATCCTCCATGCATGCCATGATGGACCATGTGGAGGACATTTTTCTGATAAGAGGACAACAAATAAAGTCTTACATTCTAGTTACTATTGGCCAAGCATTTTTAAGGACGCTTCCAAATATGTTAAAGGATGCGATAGTTGCCAAAGAATGGGTACACCTACCTCATCCGATCAAATGCCTTTACAACCCCAATTCATGATTGAACCTTTTGAGAAATGGGTTCTTGATTTTGTGGGACCAATCTCTGCCATGTCTCATAAAAAGAAATATATATTAGTTTGTATGGACTATGTCACCAAGTGGGTAGAAGCTAAAGCTTTATTTAGAGCCATACAGAAATCGGTGGTAGAATTTATGTATGAAGAAATATTCACCCAGTTTGGTGTACCTAGAGAAATTGTCATAGATCAAGGTACTCAGTTTACTTCTAAACTAATGAAAGAAATTAATACAAAATATGGCATCCGACATTTCAAATATTAACCTTATCACCCTCATGCTAATGGACAGGTAGAATCAACTAATAAAGTATTAGAAGCCATCTTAACAAAGACCATTCACTTACATCATAAGGATTGGGTAGATTGACTTCCCGAGGCTTTATGCGCCTATAGGATAACATGGAGAAACACTACTGGACATACCCCCTATGAGTTAGTGTATGGAAAACAAGTCCTTTGACCTATTGAGTTTCAAGTTAAGACTTTTCGTATGGAAGAACAAGTAGGCATGAATTTGGATGAAGCACAGAAACAACGAATATTACAAATTAATGAGTTGGACAAAATTAGGAAAGATGCACTTCAAAGAACAATTTTAATACATAATCAATGAAAAACCTAGCATGATAAATTTATTAAGCAAAAGCAGTTTAATATTGGATATTGGGCACTACTGTTCAATTCATTATTTTAAAATTTGAAAGGGAAATTAACTACCCGCTGGATGGGTCCATATGAAGTAGTTACAGCTTTGGACAATGGATCGGTAAAAATTAAAGCAATTGATGGCTCAGAAATTTCCTTTGTAATAAATGGACATAGACTTAGGCTCTATCACCAACCGACATCTAAACAGGATTTCATACAAAATGTTTTGCAACAAAATGAAATGGAATTAGTTTAAAAAGAAGCTATTCCTCCTTTTCCTGATCCTTGAAAAATATTTTGGGTTATTATCATTTATATATATGTACATATGTGTTTGTTTTTTTTAACAGAAACTATAAAAAGGTTTGGTATTAAACAAGCTATGCATAGCCATACATTACAAAAAAAATGCCATAGAGTAGTTCTTGCTGATCTGAAAGGAAAGGAGAAAAAATAGGCCAAAGAATTGACCTTAAAATGCTGAACATAGTTCTTAAATAACCATTAAATATAGAGGTAGTATATACCTGAATAAAATGATGATTAAGAAGTAAACAAAAAAACATAAGCTGATTATCACACTCATTAAGGGTTACCTGGATTCCCCAGGGGCTGAGTGACTAATTCTTCCTCCATGTGATGTGCTACCCCTTGAGGGTTTTCATTTGCTTGGATTCCTTGATTCATCTAAACCAGATGCTGGAGGTACTCCTGAATGCGATCCACTTTCCCCATGATTTCCTTTAAATTCATCTCAGTATCATCAATCCTGGCATCATGGTTACTAATCTGATAGGATGTGTAACCAACCACATCAACAAGATTTTTAATTTCTTTAGCAGTCTCCCTACTGTCCATGATACCAATAGCCACCATTTCATAAAGACGCCTTAGATTTGCCTTCAGGTTTGCAAAACCTGCGTTTTCTCCTGCATAGTCCATTCTTTCGTAGCTAGGATTAAGGTTAGCGAGATTAAGGATAGAAAAACTGCCGAGTAAATCCTTTTCAGAGCTTGTAAACTCTTGAGCCTTCCCAAAGCATAAATAACTGAGATAAAAGGTATATTACCAAAAGTTGAGATGAGAGTAGTGATTTCCCGCTGTAGAGAGTCACAATCCTTCCAGCTATGACAAGAGAGAGTTCCAAATGCTCCTTCCTTCCACCCAAAACAATTGCACCCAAATATTAGAATATGACTTCCAAGGAGAAATTTCCCATCTGTGAGAACACTGGATGCAGAGCTTGAAATTGAGTGCCACGAAGGACCAACAGTTCTCAAGGAGCAGATGCAGTTCAAGAATGCTTACTTAAAATAAGAGGAATAACATTATCTGAATTGACCTCTATTTAATTAAGAGAAACCAGCACTTAAGCAGTGCAATTCTTCTATTAATTGTTCATTGTATTCTACATACAGATACATTATCCTTTACTTTTTCGATCCATGGCTCTTTTATAGCTCAAAGGATAAGATAACCAATTCCAATTTTACAGTAACGGACTCTCTCTCCTATTAATAATACAATTGTTTGATTCCTTTAATTAATGGCTAACGAGATATGCTTTGATTTGTCGTCTAATAAAAAATCTTCATCTCTATGGCATGTAGTGCCTAGATATGAAGATTGCATTGATTGTACATGAGTCATCAACAAAAAACAGGATGGATAAATTCAGGTTTGTTTAAATGAACTGGCCACGTATGGACAATCTTCATAATATCTAACTGCTGCTTAATGCCAACGTGTGCTACAGAAATCAAAGTATGCTGCAGAAATATAATTAGTCACAAATCCTTCAAGAAATGATATTTAAGCATTAAATCAAAGGAAACTGATGAATTATCATACATTAATATACTTGTTGAATATTTGGGTAAATATGTGAAAATGTAGAAGGATTTGTGGGGATAAAAGGATCAAATGAAGAGATCAAAGGTGTATATGGAGGGTGTAAAGGGGTGCAAAAGAGTGTCAATTTGGCACACCAACAATAATTATCATAATCAATAGGCACATTCCTATAAGAGTTAGGTGCAAAATTCAAGATATTACATCCCTCCCCGCTTAGAAAAACACCGTCCTTGGTGTTCTAGGGACTCAGAATGAAATCATGAAATAAGGCGGGGTAAGCCTTTCTCATGGTGGATTCATTATGCCAACTAGCCTCATCATCCACACTATGGTGCACTTCCAAAGCTGCACCTCTCTCTTGTCTAGTATATGAATAGGATCAGGGGAAAACTACCCTTCAGGTTCCACCTGTAATAGGGACCAATCAATAACATGTTTAGCATCATAAAAATATTTTTCTAACAAAGATGCATGAAAAAAATTCTGGACTATTACATGCATGGGTAACGCTAGTTCATATCCCACTGGCCCTTTCTTGGCTAGTATTTCAAATGGTCCACAAAATCTAGGTGCTAACTTACCGCACCTACCCAAGCTCAATGAGCTTCATTTGGCCTTTACTTTCAAGTAAACATGATCGCATATTTGAAAATATTTATCTTTTCTGTTTTGATCTGCATAAATTTTATCACGTTCTTATGCTTCTTTAAGGTTCACCTGGACCTTGGTAACCAACTCTTCCAAGTCCATCGACAAATAAGGCCCTAACATAAACTGATCCACTGGGCTATCCCAAGTAGTCGGTGTTCTATACTTCTGTCCATAGAGTACCTCAAAGGGACTCATCTTAGTGGAAGTCTGATAACCATTGTTATATGCAAACTCTGCGAGATGCAAGTAATCCTCCCACTTTGTGGGGTTGTTCATGGCATACATCAGAAGCATGTCCTCAATAATCTGGTTTACTCTTTCTGTATGCTCATGTGTCTATGGGTGATATGTAGTGGTAAAGTTCAACTGTGTCTCCAATCCAAAGAATAAAGACCTCCAAAAGTTTCCTGTAAACTTAACATCTCGATCCGAGATGATTTCCTTGGGTATCCCATGTAATCTAAATATATCCTTCAAGAAGATATCAACAATGTTCACTAATTTCTAGGTTGACTTCACAAGAATGAAGTGTGCTACTTTCAACAACTTGTCAATGACCACAAAAATAGAATCATTTTTCTTTTTTCTTTTAAGTAAACCAGTGATTAAATCCATACTAATGACCTCCCACTTCAATTCCAGAATGGGTAATAGTTGTAGCAATCCCGTAGGATGTTGATGCTCATCTTTGACTAGTTGACATTACTGACATTTCGCAATAAACATTGCAATGTTGACCTTTAAATTAGGCTAGAAAAAGTGTATCTTAACGACGGATATCATATTTTTATATCCCGGGTTCCCAGAGTAGGATTCTCGATCGAATTCTGTGAGGATGCTGGACCAAAGGTCCTCTCCTTTTGGAGCATACAACCGATCCTTGGATGATAGCGGTCTGAATTCATCTACCTTCACTAGTATAAAATGGGAAATTAATGACTAAAAAAATGACTAAAATCAGGCTATAAACGATTATTTTTGAGTCGGTGACTAATAGTAGCAAATTACCACTATTTTATAGCTAGCCATATTTCACTAGTCATTAATAGCTTGAATTAGTAGTCACTGATTTAGTCATTGATTTGGTCATTGATAGACAATGCTTTAGTCATTCATAGTTAATGATTTAGTCATTGATTTAGTCACAGATTTAGTCATTGATTTAGTCACTGAGTTAATCATTGATTTAGTCACTGATTTAGTCACTGATTGCAACCATTAATGACCAAATATATGACTAAATAAACTACTAGATGTTAACATATTAATGACTAAGATAAATACAATTAAGGTACAAGAAATTAGCTACTAATAGTCGTATATATGTGAATTTAGTCGTTTTTGTAGTCACAAATTTATGATAGGGCATGGAGGAATCGAACCACCAACCTCCTGCCTATAAGTAGGCAGGCGCTCTACCATTGACCTAGCACCCTTTAAGAAGTTGTTATTGCTTGACAATGATGATATTCAAACAAATTTATGATAGATATCAATCTACAAACTACATAATTATTACTATTACAACTTACCAGTAACTAGTATTTATGAAAGTAGTCATTTACGCAGTGCAGAATTATAAATAAGAAGGAGCTGCGTTGGATGATTTCACAAATATCAACGTTTCAATCCCTACTATGGGAAGGGTAAGGAAGCTGCTGTGTCCCCATTACACCAATCACAGCAGGCATGCCTCGCTCCAAAGAAAACTACACTTGGGCTTCATGTGAATCCCTTGGTGCAAATGACATGGTCAAAACATTTCTCTTCAAAAGTTATGCACCCCAGCTTGCCACCTAAGCATGCCATAAGGATTTCAGATAAGGGCATATCCTCAAACTCCATAAATCATTGCAAAAACAAAATACAGGACTTATCACCAAACTTTACCACCCGTGCATATATATAGTTTTCATTAATAATCTTAACCAGCTCAGGGAGGTATTTCACAATTAATATTCACCATTATCCTTTGTAAACTTGCTAGAGAAGCCAAGTTTTTTCACCTGCGA